>KZ071449.1:80791-92453 GCA_002091845.1 Anopheles cracens | reverse complement strand
GGCACTTCTGTTGCCTGTATCCGGCGTGGGACCCATAGATCTCCCGACGCCGGTGATGCATGAGAACCTGCCGCAGCGCGAACGCACGGGCCAGATTGTTGAACCTGGAGCATGTTTGATCAATATGCCCGCCGAGGGAAGCTTTCACACACACGCACGTGTGTTACGTGTGCGTTATCGGGCTCGCTTCGGCTCCCGGCATTTGTAACGGCAGCCAGGGTTTCGTTTTCGTTTTGGAGAATAAGTTTAATTAACAGGTCAGTGGCCGCGCGCAACCCCGGCTGCTGGGGTGTTGTGCGAGTGCCGGGTTTGTCGGGACAGGTGCCAGTCGGTCCGCTTTTTTCCCTCCCAGCAGCTGGACAACGAAAGCGAATTGAGCGTGCGGGTCGCCACGAGGGTGCGCAATTAGTGTGCTGTCCTAACGGGACCAAGTGCTGGGGTTGGTGGTGGTGGTGGTGGCTGATGGTACTGACGCTGATGAGCCTCATCCCAGCTTAAGTACCTTTATTAGGATGAAATGGATGTGTATGTTTTGCTTCTGCTCTCTGGCAACCTTCTCGCCCAGCGAGAAGAAACGTTAGCCACGTGGAACGATGCCGCCGGAGCCTGTTCCTGTAAAATGAATTATTCGCGAACGTCAGTAGCTGATAATGGAGTGCAGTTTGCAATCTCAGAATGGGGCGAAGGTGATAATGTACTTTCTCTCGGGATGGTAACGGCCGTACGGTTTCTTACAAGCCTTGCGAAGGTGCTATATGATGGATTGCCTGCGTTAATAGAATCTAATTGGTGTTGGTTATTGGAAGAGGTTGCAGTATTAGGTGTAAAGTGGAAAAAAATCCAGAGGAAAATTTCCAGAGATTTTACTAGACTATTTCGATGATGTCTTACTATTTTTGTCGAACTTTTCACATGTTTTTTATTATTATTTGAAAAGTTCTAGCAACTTAATTCTAGTAACTTAATACTTGGGTCCTTAAATTATAGCATAAAAACGTTTTATCATAATTTTTCATTCTCGCATGAAGAAAATGACTAGGAGAGGATAAATTTTGCATTTGTCGAAAGATTTTAAATTAAAACAATTTTATCAGATTTCGAAGATCTCAAGATTTTATCAGTTTTTTTCTGCCGAGTTTTTTATGTTATTTATCGTTGGTAAGAGATCAACAGCTTTCGTCTAGCGCCATCTGTTGACGGGTGTTATAACTTTAAGGGTGATTCGATTAAAGAGTTTTTTACCATACTTGAAAAACTTCAAATAATCTTTTTATCCAACTTTTAATAATAAAAGGTTCAATATGTTAATTTTAATCCTGTTTGCTGTTTTAATTGGAGTGTTTTAAGAAAACAAAACAAAGATGAAAAGCAAAACAATTTTTGGAGGGATGATTCAAAATCGCTTAAACGTCAGACGAAATCTTAACAATCCACTATCCGGTCTATTTATTATAAGCATGTTTAAACATATTATTCATGACGCTCAATACGACGGAAAAGCTCTTTCTTCTCCTAATTATGACTTCACTCTGGTGACCTCTTATTTGTCATCGTGATTTATTTCCTTGATACCAAATTTACGACAGCCGGGTGTTTTGATTTTGTTTTTTTTTAATGTACCGAAATTAGCGGCACTAGGAAGCAGGGGAGCGAGCAAAACAGAAAAAAAATACTCAAACACATGAGACATCAGACCGCTTTCGATGGGTAGGACGGGTAATTAATGTTTGTAACGAATGTCACCCCCCGTGAATCCACCGTCGCGAAGAGTAAGCGGGACGGACAAGTATGTAGGTCTAACTACAAATACGGAAAGTAGCGCCGTGGGGAGCCAGAAATCGAAAACGAGGTCACTGCAAATATTTTGGCTAATTGGTCGCTGCCGAAAGTGCGCAATTACTTTCCCACCGGATGACCTTTTCCGCTTCTGGGCGAGCCAACCAGGTTGATAGACGCAGTTTTTTTGGATAGTTATTGTTTACCCTATGTACTTTTAATGAGCTGGAAAGCTGGAGAGGCGATAACATCCAACCTATTTGTGGGTAGATGAGTGGTGGCTGCAGAAGTCAGTGATTTAATCAAATTCTGCTCCGACTGACCTTGCCGTCATTCTTTGGAAGCACGGCGCATACTTTCGTAGCTGCAGTGAATGCATTGAATGTTTCGTTCATTCGTATCACAATAGCACTCGAAAGGAAAAAAAAATCATATCCACCATCACAAAACAACAACATGATTCGAGTGGAATGAAATCTCTTTTGCCATGTTTTGAAGCGCGCGATTTGTACGCCTTCCCCTTACATAGCACGCCCCAATCCCAAATCCCGGTACCCGGCGAAAGTAGCGATGGAAGGGCGACTGAGACCGTGACACGCGTGAGGCAAGCCGTTTCTATCGGCGCAAAAGAAAATTACACACATACTTGGTCACGCTTGGCTGACCGGTGAAATCAATGCTCTGGTGCTGTTGCTGCTTGGCGCTGTTGGCGGTGTTGGAGCTACGCGCCCCGTTGCTCCGCAGGGGATTTCTAACCGCAAAGCCACCGACGGGGTATCGCTCACTAACGGCGCACCGGCTCTCTATTGTTGGGTGCATCTTTAAAGCCCGTGTTTAACATAGCTGTCAACGCAAGTCGGGGAGCATGGGCGGTGCGTTTGGGCTCAAGTTTGGCGCCCCGGGGTGATAGTTAAAGACATGCCTTGCTCTATGAAACGGAAGTGCTGTAGGCAGTTCTACCAATTCAACTCATAATTAGACTTTGTAAGGTAGTTTTTGATTCTGGATATACATTGAGTATATGGCCGATGATGCTGGTTATGTTTTTACAAATTTGACATATTTTGAAACTTTAAGCCTAGATAATTTATAATAGTCTTAAAGACTTATAATAGACCTGACCTACTTTAGAACCGAAGTCTTTAAGACTTATAATAGACCTGACCTACTTTAGAACAGAAGTCTTTAAGAACTAAAAACAACCTCTACATATAATTTGAATTGGAAGGTAAGGCAAATAGCCTTTGATCCTCTAAGCTCAATAGCATCTGATCATGGAATGATGATACTATTTTGTTTTGATCTGAAGAATGACATCATTATCTTCCAGGAATGATACTTACTTTTATAATGTTATAAATCGACTTCAATAGTGATTTTGTTAGTGATGATGTCTGAGACTGAGTCTAATATGAAATTCCTACATTCGAAATGTTGAAATGTTGCCTAGAGTCTAATATCTTTATGTTTATATAATTTTAGGGACGCTTCGGAGCTGCAGAAACCGACCTCGACGAACGCTGCCGTCGTGCGATTCTACCGATACGTGCAGGCGGCTCGGGACGGCCAGGACCAGCGGGATTGCCACCGCATCTACTCGCAGTGTACGATCAACATGGAGAAGAAGAAGAAGAAGTAGTAAGCATTCTGTGGCATCGAAACGAAACGCGCCCACGGCAGACGGAAACAACTCACTCAGCGATCTATCGACACATACCTCATAGGACATGTTTCTTACTCTGTAAATAGCTCAGTACGTAACTTAGGGAATTCGGTCGCCACTTAGTGTATTTGCGGTGTTGTCCATTCATTTCATCCCCCTCCCCCATTCTTCCTAGGAGCATTCGAAAGACGCACCCGCGAAACGGCGTAATGGGACGTTTCGATATTTCAGCAGGCAATATCAGGCGGAGGTTAGAGTTAAGGCGGTAGGTTTCACTAGGCACAATCAGGTGCGCAGGTTTGTGCAGACAGAACACAAGGGTGTAGGGATAGCGATCGAGACTAGCACACAAAACGCACAGACAAGTGTGCATCGGGTGGTTTAAGTAGGCTTAATGTAATCGGAACTGTTTATGACTCGAGACTAGCACACAAAACGCACAGACAAGTGTGCATCGGGTGGTTTAAGTAGGCTTAATGTAATCGGAACTGTTTATGACATAACACGATAAAGGTAAAACTCCAAACTCCACTCGGATGCTCCATTTGTTGTGTGTGTTTGTGCGCACTGTTTCATAGAGGCACCACTTTTGCACCATGTAGGCCATGTAGGAGTCTCCGGTTTGTGGTTTGACCAACGGGGCAAAAACAAACAAAGCGAGACGTTGATCGTGCAAAAAGGACGATAAACTATTTATTTATTTATTGAACTATTTATTGAATTATTTATTTCGAGCCAAGCGGCCCCCCGGCGGCAGAGTGAATAATTTACCTCGAATTGTGCACTACTTTCTGCCACCTAGAACTAGGGTATTGAGTGAACGGCCACGGGAAGAATGGACGCGGAGAAGAAAGCGGGTGAATAAAATTTCATAGAGAATAAATAGGAACCAGAGTACGGCGTTGGTTGGTTGGTTGTGAGAGAAATAAATAATTTATTCGTACGTCATTCTGCGGCGCAATAAATATCTTAACGTCGTTGCTAGTTAGCGCTGACCGGCGTAGGCCTGCTCCTGGGCGTCCAGCGATCGTTTCTTCCACGCCGGCGGAGCATCCCAGTGGACGTGCGGGGCGTGGTGATCGATGTGGTGGTCGACGTGGTGCACGTGGTGCGGTGGCGGGTAGTGAACGACCTCGTAGTTGACGATCTTCGGCTTGGCGAACTTGAAGATCATCATGGCGCCGGAGAGGACGAGGGACAGCAGACCGAGGGTCATCGCCTTCCAGGTCTTGAGAGCGATGAGTGCGAGCGCCACCGGTACCAGCACGGTCGACTTGAACTTGATACCGAGCAGGAAGGGAATCATGACTTTCTTCACAAAACCACGACCTGGTAGGTGATGTTAAAGGGAAACACAGAGGACATCGGTTAAAGTCTTTGGAAATGAAGTCTACGTTACGGCTTACACACTATCAGGCTATAGTACGCAACTTACGCCTTAAAGTATGCAATCCGTATTACATCTTTGTTTCTTATACATTGCAATCATTTCATAACCGATCTTGCCGAAGATATCTGATTGGACAACTTAACTCACCTTCCGCGACGTTTCCTTCGGCCAGTGGCACGATCAGGTTGTCAGCAAGTCCTCCCTGGAGTAGGGTCTCGGGAATGTAAGCACGAGCCTCTTCGGATGCAAGCACGGCCGGTGGCGTCAACTTGAGGGCGTGTGTCGACAGGAAGCTATCGATGCTGTTCAGGAGTCGTACGGGGCCAGCACTGCGCTGGTGCTCAGTGTCAGAAGGCACCTCGGGTTCCTCGGTACCAGTGCGCACGATCGTGAGGGCGTCGGTGATCGGAATCTCATCCTGTTCGGCCACATTCGCCATCCAGGCTAGAGCCTTCGCCTTGGCACACTTCAACCCATGCTCGCTGGCAAGACAGGTACGGTAGATATCCGTGGCAAGTTCGGCTGCCGAGCGTGGCTGACACTGGGCACCACCAGCCAACAACGCCAGCGACACCACCGCAAACACCGCGAACGAACGCATTTCGGTCACTCGGACACTCGGGAAACAGAAAACACTGACAACTGCTGCGATCCAACTCGCTGTGTCCTCGCTGACGGATTGACTCGATGGGTATGAATAGGTTGGATTTGATTACAATGGATTTTATATGGCGGACGTTAGCGTACCGCCGTCACCACCACCGCCACCTCATGTCCCAAACATGGCGCCGATGATAATTGATCCCTACCCTTACCGGAGCGATACTAAAAGCCCGTGATAAGCTCAACCCTGGACACTAAAGCACACGCCCAAACGCAAAACCTGGAGAGGGAAATCGTTTCCAAAACTCGTACGCACTACCACCTATCACTAGTCCCAACTATTCCTTCCACTGGTTGACTCTTCCACCGGCGCGGAACCGCTCGGCTACGTGGCCGGAATCGGAGAACAGTCGAAATTTCTTCCAGCACGCGTACGATCGATTACGCCCGGGAACGCATTTCACCGGACCGACGGGCGGGAAGATTTGCTCTCCGCTGGTTGTCATTGGCATTCTAGCCGTGTGCGCGGTAGTTCGCCCGTTTCCGATACGAACGCACATTTTGGCGCTTCCGTAGAAAGCGAGAGTGACGCGTTCGCAAGGAAAAGCGCGGTCAGCGGTGCACGATTAATGCGATTTCTTGATGCACGCGTATATGTTAATGCTATAGTGGAGCAGGAATAGACACTTATGCAGTGGGAAAAAGAAAGAAAACTGTCCATTATATTTTGACTGTTACATAAATATTATAATATAGTCCACGACATGGCCTGTCGTGACATGGTGCGTTTGCATTAGCATTACGTAGGGACATGGCTTATATAATATTTTAACATTGTAATGAGCATTGTTTTGAAGCACTAGAACATACATATTTATTCAAAATGGCTGAAAGGCGTTTAATGCATCGTTTACTGGCAACTATAGTCTTTTATGGAAACATGAAAAATGTCCTTTGAACTAGTTTCATATTGAAGCCAATTATTGAAAACGTTGGATGCTTCGCCTTTAATAAATTCTTAGTAATTTCTTAGCTTCAGATAGATGTTCAAGTTTTAGGTTTTAATTTTAAACGTTGGATGCTTCGCCTTTAATAAATTCTTAGTAATTTCTTAGCTTCAGATAGATGTTCAAGTTTTAGGTTTTAATTTAAATCAGAATTTAATACCAGCACACTGTATACCAGGGGCCTAGAAAACCAAATGATTGTATGATCTACTTGGCAGTAAAGTTGACATGAAAAAGATAGTTAATCTGTTTAGATGCGCAGTCCTGCCAACTTTTTTCAAATTTAGAAGATACTTGTACTCTATTTACAGATTAACTTAAGTTGAATTATGTGGCTCAACTATATGGCTCAATGACATGGTTCATACCTATGTACTTATACATAGGTATGCTATTTATCAAAACATAATATAAAAAAATATTTGTTTTAAATGAAACTGATGACGACATAAACTTTTTTTTAATAATACAGGAAGTAATACAGCAAGTAATTGATAAGTTCCAAAATGCTCCAAGCTAGTTAGTGTGCTAGTACCCTTCTCTTGTTATCACTAAAATAAATCTTCTCATGACGCTTACATAAGCGATAATCTCATAAAATGACGGAAGCATGTTTTACATAACAAATTCACGACAATGCAAATATCCATTCGGGACCGGATGCAGACAGAGTCGTTTTTCGCGGGGCTAGTAATGAAACTTCCTGGAGCACCTACTCCCAAAGACGACATCAAACTATGCACGGGCGTGTCGGAGACGTGTACAATAAATTATGTATCAATGCAAGGCCCTGCTGGTGTCGCATGGTAAACTACTGACTACTGAATCGGATTGGACCTGCCGTTTGTTTCCAATCGAACGGCCAGCCTGCATCGAGGAGAAAGCATGCAGATTTCAGCAACAGTAAAAACAGCAATGGAGCACCTACTCCCAAAGACGACATCAAACTATGCACGGGCGTGTCGGAGACGTGTACAATAAATTATGTATCAATGCAACGCCCTGCTGGTGTCGCATGGTAAACTACTGACTACTGAATCGGATTGAACCTGCCGTTTGTTTCCAATCGAACGGCCAGCCTGCATCGAGGAGAAAGCATGCAGATTTCAGCAACAGTAAAAACAGCAACACAACAACGATTCGAGAATGGCGTAAATAGCATCATATTGTTTGTGACCGGGGCACTGTCGGTAGGATATGCATCGATCTACATACGCATGCCCGGGACGCGGGAAAACGGCCGCTTGCGTTGGCCATTAAAAACCCCTTTAAGCGTGCGTACGTGATCGCCATCGATTATGTCTCGGGCTGGGACTCGGTTTCGGTTCGGCGCAGGCGTCGGCGCTACGTCTGCCACACCGAGCGCCACCACTGATAACGAGGACCCGCTCGCTCGTTGGCCATGTGCGGGCTCGCCCGGTTTGGAAGGTCGTATAAAAGCGCTTGACAGTGAAATTTCCCCAAACACACCTGACCGTTCACTCAACGTAGTCGCATCGATCGTGGCGCGCTCTGTACAACTAGCGTTTCGCACTAAGACGAGAACAATGGCTTTCCGGTACCTGTTGATTGTGGCGAGCGTTGTGCTGGCGTCGGGATTGGCCGCTGCAAGCCCCGCCAACAAGCCCGCCTTCTGGAAGGGTACGCCGATGGACGGTATGGTGGAGGAGATGCGATCGCTCTGCAGCTCGGAGAACGATTCGGTCGCCTGCACCAAGTTCAAGATCATGAACTTCCTCGATACGGTGTTCAAGAAGGACAACTTCCAGGTAGGTTGCGTGGAGTCGCTGGATTGGGAGAGATTTGCCAACACATTTGTTCTTACACCCAATAGGTCTCCGATGACGTTGAAGTGCGCAGCAATGGTGCCTTGGTGAGCGAGGGTCGTGCACCGTCCGGACTGGTGGAGCAGATTGAGAACTACGTGCGCAGCCATGACGTTACCTTCAAGATGCCGATTGCTGGTGCTCGTGTGACCGTGTCTCCGCGAAACCTGGAACAGGACGAGCTGAGCGTGACGTTCAACTTCCCGTCGTCGAACAGCGGACGCGGCATCGAGGCACGCAAGTCCAAGCTGAAGAAGATCGTTATCCCGATCATGGTGTTCATCTTGCTGAAGGCAATGACCCTCATCCCGATGGCGCTCGGTGTGCTCGGTCTGAAGGCGTGGAACTCGCTTCAGCTGTCGTTCTTCTCGTTCGTTGTGTCGGTCGGTCTCGCTATCTTCCAGCTTTGCAAAAAGGTACGTGGAACATGCGATATCTTTCAAATGGTAAACTTGAAGCACTTTCTAATTGCTATTCCAATTTTTTGCATCCATTAGCTGGCCGCCGATAGCCACCACCCGCACATTGCCGCCCACGGACCCTGGGACGCGGGTCGATCCTTCGTCCAGCCCAGCTTCGATGGTCAGGATATCGCGTACAGTGCCCACGCTTAGGTTCGAACCCGCCCGGAAGGATGGCAGTAATTTATTTAACTTATTTGTAACGAACGTTCGCGAAAAGACTTGGCCATGAGGCTATCCTCATGAGCATCAATAAACGAAACACTTATCGATACGAAAACTTCACCGCTCGTTGTATTTCTTGCCTCGTTTCTTCAAATATTGTTTCCATAGCTTTCTCTTCGAAAAGCACCTGCCCTGTTGGGTGTTTTGCACGCAGCTACTTTTACATGCATGCCACCACCGATCCCATCGATGAAATGTTCGATCATCGATTTCACTTCCGATTTTGCACCTGCGCCGGTGGAAGTGGCGTGTGCCACTCCGAAAGCTCTCGCGTATGGTAAGCACGTAGCGTCACCAGGCGTCTCCATGCGACTATTGATCGGTTTCTGTGCGTGCGTTGAACGGGGTATTGATGAGCGATGAAGGAGGCACGGCTTCTAATTTCTATTTTTTCCAAAAACAGATGCTCGTACATGTTTAGCATGGGTTGGGAAGTGGCTGTTCGTACGCCGTCGCGACCCATTCGAGGTTAATGAGACGCACTATCGGTACGTGTTCATCGCTCGGTTAGCTCGGTTAGCGCGCGGTTAGCTTTCGTGCCAGATGACACACTTTAAAACGATAAAAAATTATGAGAAGGAAGCGTTTGGCTTTCTATTTCTTCACTTCGGAGTGTTAATAGCCGCAATGAAATTCACGGTCTGCAAGTTCCAATTGGAGTTGGAAGAATTTTATATTGCATATTACTAGCCCCTCGAGCATAAAACATTGCATTGTTGGTTTGAAACTATTTGGATGGAATCACATGCTGTTTGGGATCTATATCTGCATTGGATCAGGGAACATAAACTTAAACATAACACAACAAAAGCAAGGGTTATTATAATGTTAATGTTTTGATAACTTGATCTTATGGAAGAGTTCCAAATGTTGAAATTACACAAAACATCCAACTCCAGCAATGCTACAATCAATAACAATGTAACAATAGAAAGTATTGTAAAAAATGTCGATGGTCATTTGAGTTAAATATAGTCTAGTGGATTAGAAGATCCTCATACGGTCATGTACACAAGCTCAAGGCAATAGAGTCAACCAGTAGTGGATTAAAATATTACATCGTCTGAAACTTCACTCGCTAGACAAGACATGTACTGAAGTATTTATTGGTTAAGACATTTATGTACACATGCAATTGAGTTGAACTTTATTTACAATATAACAACGTTTGCTCCATAAATCTCACTCCGAGTGTCCGATGTCTTGTGTCTTGTTTTGGTGACATAAAACGTACGGATTCAACGTATAGAGAAAACGCTTATGTAAGCTTACAGGACGTTACATCCTTACCAATTAATAAAGCTGTTCAAGTCACAAAACTCAATCGATATGGGTAAACTTGTACCCGGTAAACACATTTCGAATCTTGAAATGTAAACTACGTCTCACCTACGTAAGTCAGCGTGCCAAAACAATTTGGCATTCGGTTCACACTTCCGTTATGCTGTTTACGTGCGGCCGAAAGACTGTGAGCCCTTCATGCCGTTAATGCAACCAGGAAGCGGTAAGTGCGTCAAATATTTCCGAATAATATGCTCCGAGCGGAACAATTACAACCGGCCATTGTTACTTTCATTTTCACCTTTTACGATTATGGTAATAGGCACAAAACGGTGCCAGTTTAATTGTCAATCCCTCACAGTGCGTCGCTGGACGACTTCCGCGTTCGCGCGTAACCGTAATAACGTGCTGGCGAAAAAAAAGAGTCGGTTCTTCTAGCACGGCCATCTTCTCTGTGCTATAAAACAAAACAACCCAAACACAACGAATTGCACAAACATACCCTCTCCTACGCCCGTCCCGGGAAAGTGACCGCCATTGCATTCCAAATGAAAACAAAAAGATAATAAATCGGGCACGTGACCTAAGCGGAAGTGCAGACCGTCGGGTCGATTTGCAGACGGTTTGGAAATGGTGCATGTATGTCGCAATGAGCTGTGGTAAAGCCAGTAAAACCGAACTCCGGAAGTGCGTTCCGAAGGTATGCCACGCCGGTGACGCACTTCGGATTCTCTCCGTCCTCCAAAAGTAACTATAGGCCATTGTGTGTAGTGTCCTCCCTTAGTGCGAGAGAAAGTGATCATTCTTGAGCGTATCGCAAGCAAGTAGGCCTTCGAAACAACGCCCCCCTCCGGTGAGGAATTGCGGTCGAAATTCTTTCCAACGCCTCGTTCGCACGAGTCCGGGAATGCTCGCATGTGCAAAGTGTACAGCCGATGGAGCAAGCGCGCGCACGTTCGCGCCATGAATACCTAATGGTGGACACCGGTCGCTCGCGAAGCTTTTCCTATCGCGCAACGGCGAAATGGAGCAGTGGCTGAAAATCGAAATCCTCCTCCCACCCATCGGCGGGTGGGGACACACCAACACACCGACGCACGGGGCCGCGCACACTGTCGAACGAGCCGCGTATCGATCGTTTTGGGGTGGACCGAATGACGACCAAAAACGGTCAAAGCTCACCCCGTGGCTTATTTGGTGACGCGCTGTACCGTAGTGCGGCCGCATTCGACCCACACCGAGCCTGGGGCTGAGAGTGTCCGAGCGCCGAACCGAACCACCAGCGCCAACCGGGGGAGAGACACCCGCGTGCTCGGGAAAGTCTCGTCCGGTGCGCGGGTCGCTGGGTTGTATAAAACACTGGTGGCGTTCCAAATACCCTATCATTAGCTTTCCGTCATTTGCTTAATCAACATACCACCCAGCACCCA
>KZ071449.1:63023-80781 GCA_002091845.1 Anopheles cracens | reverse complement strand
GAAGTGATATCCTTTGGCGCTCCTTGTTGCAAGACCGAGATGATGTCTGCACGATCCTGTTCAATGGTGGTGGTTGTGGCGGTGGTGGTCGCTTCCGTGATGGTTGGTCTAACCAGCGGAGCCTCGATTGCGTCCAACCTGGTCGAGGAGGAACGGCCCAGGATCGCGAGCAGCGAGGAGCTGCTGTCCTCGATCGTGAACGAGTGCTTCAACGGTGCGTCGGTGATGGGCTGCCTTAAGGGTAAGGTGCTGCTCTATCTGGACGGCATGCTGGGACTGCGCGAGGAGGAAGCACGCGCCTTCGAGGAGCGCAACGTGGATGAGGTGATCTTCGATCGCGTTGGACGCGTCCTGACTACTCACGAGGTGCGTGTCCAGCTGCCGGAAGACACCGTCGTGAGCTACCGTGCCGATAAGGGACTGGACATCGACGTACTGCCTGCTGGTCTTGCTACCGGTGAGTATATCCCGCAGAAGACAACAAAATCCTTGTAGAAAGATCTTCAAAGAGTAGTTTGTTGTACGGGTGGCATACTTTAAGACACATCCACACTTTGCGACTACTCTTTTAAGATCTTCCTAGCGGGTTTTCCAACAAGGTAACACACAAACCCACACCCAACACGCGGATCGGTACTAACACACTGTGCCCGTTTGTCGGTGTGCTCCCTCACTCCAACAGATGCGGCTCGTGGTCACTTACTGAAGAAGAAACTCCTGCTTCCAGTGTTGCTGCTGCTGAAGCTGAAGATGAAGGCGCTGATGCCGATCTTCCTCGGCCTGATCGGACTGAAGGCAATGAAGGCGCTGATCCTCTCCAAGCTCGCGATCACGCTCGTGCTCGGCTTCCTGATCGCGCAGCTCGTCAAGAAGTCCGGCCTCGGCATGCCGATGTCGATGATGCCGATGATGCCCGCACCGGCCGCTGAGTACGGCGCACCGGTCCCGGCCACCTCGACGCCCGCCTCCAGCTACGAACCGTCCTCCTGGGAGTCGTCCTCCGGGCCGTACTCGCGCCTATGGGAACCGTCCACTTCCGGGTCGTCGCACAACCTCGCCTACAGCTCGTACTATCCGAGCTCCAGCGGTTCCAGCTCGTACACGGCGTACAGTGCCGGCTCCGGCAGCTCCAGCAGCTCCTCCGCCGGCTCCGGTAGCTCTTCCTCCGCTTCGTCTCCTTCTTCCAGCGCCTCGTCCTCATCGTCCTCCTCGTCGAACTCGGCGCACGCTTACTAGTGAGCGCACGCCAGTCACGTAGAGCCTCCCGTACACCAAAGCGAAATCACACGCGACGTAGCCGGACGTGCGATGCCCGACGGATTACCGGCAGCACCAACACCTTCCCGTGATTGGAGGTCCGTTTTCCAATCATCATCGTATCGGTGGAACTGTGCCGTGCGTGCTGTCGGCCTTCGGGACAGGGCTTGTAAGACCGCAACGCCCGCGTCCGCTGCGAACTATTTATTTTCTCCATGCGAAACGTTATTTATTGAAGAATGAAGTAATAATAAAAACAAATCTACGAGAATCAGTCCAAACGAACGCTGTTAGGATATTGCAAAATATGTTACTCGAGTTTCGTTCTGTTTATGTGTTTGGTATGAGAAATGCAATATTGAGCTTAATTTGTGTTTTATCACCGTACAACAACGTGGTTCAGTGGCAATAAAGTATTTGTCGCACCTGCCCAAAGAACGACCTTTTTTGGCGTTTATATTTTCATATCATATTATTGTACTCTCAACGTTGTACGTTGTACCATATTATTGTACTCTCAACGAGTACGTTTGCTATCACCTTTTGCACCATATGGATGGGATGGGAATATCTGTCTACTTCTCAACTCATCGTTAAAGACCGCGGATAGCCCAATTGTTAGGAATCTTGGAATACGCTAATGCCATAGACATCACTGGCTTATTGCTTCACTACGTGATTGATCAAAGGAAAGATTAAATTAACTTAAATGAACATAAATTTAAAAATCTTCGCTACGAAACCTTTCAAAGAGGTTTGAAATCTTTCAAAAGCTTCGTCATATTTTCAACTTTACTCATCAGTTTCTGACATCCACCATAATCGCAAAATTCCTCATTTTTCCAATATTTCTTACCACAAGATATGAAATGCTTCGAATGTTACATTTTAGTTTATGTATTTACCTAGTATTCCAATTTAAAATGCAAGAGAATTTTGATAAACTGTCAAATTTTCAAGATCAGTTAGTTCAAGATCCAGATTTTGACGTTTGTTGCATTTCTGGATGCATTCAATTATTTCGACACACATTTTGTGCTTTAAATGTGGCTAATATAATTGATAATAAGAAAAACAATAGTAAATCAATGGCTGCCGTCTCACACCAGACGTTTGGAATATTTGAGGCGATGCCTACCCATACGCCTGCAGCGTCTGCAATCCGCATTACTAAAATGGTTGAGTATGCAATACGCATAACATTTACAGATAGTCAAGATATTCATGACACAACACGCATTTCAATATTCTTAAAGCAATATGTAATATGATTCTGTTAGCCACTAAATCGGTTCAAACTGCAAATTTCAATCTTTATTACAAAGCTACATTTTGAGTTTATGTATATATATACTTGATCATCTCGTTGCATATTCTTTCCATTTGGCTTTGAAGATTTATGTCCAAATTAAACCATGGAATTGGTCGGCTTTTGTTCATGTAAATAAAGTATTTTGATAGAACAATGTACATTTAAATGATTTGCGCATCAACATTCAAAATAAGACGAAATTATCGATCATAAACATTCCGCACTTGACATAAGTACAACACGACGATAAGAATATCGTATTAGGTTCGTGCTGATTGGCCAAACAATTCATTAATTCAATGTAATTTTAACGTCCTAATTTTTATACAAACTGTTAAAAATTCAGTATCGCGTTACGTACAACCAGTTCGGTCGATAGACATAGTGGAGCACGACTTACGAGTCGCTAATGGTGGCGGATGCGCCCACACATTGACGTACGCGAGCAAGCAGCTTCGCCACTCACGGAACGCGTCAAGATGCCGTCTAGAGGTAGATCAACGCCAACGGAACGAACGGAACGAAACGATACGGACGATTCGCGCTCGCGCGCGCACTCGCGCGTACTAGCGAGCCCGATGATTTATTGTTTGCCTACCGGGCTTAATGATGATGTTTATTCCATCACTTATCCCTCGTTGACTTCTCGTTGACTGTACGATCGGGAAGGGGACCCTTCGTTTGTTTGCAGGTGATGCTTTTATCACCGGTGATTAGTGTCCGGTATGGACGCGGTAGCCATGCTTTGCATGGCAAAGAAATGAGAGAAAACCGAGCCATTTATCTTGCATTGGCCTGAAAGTGCTCCGAGATGACGGAATATCCGGGTAGTGTTACATGGCGTGTGAGTGGGAAGATATTGCTGGTACAGTTTCGAAAATAGTGGCCGATTGAAAGATGTACATTGAAGATACAGACTCACAAGTATCATTCCCGGTTTTACCTCTCTTCCTCAAAAAGACAACATTTTCACGGTCTGAATGAAGAATGCGGATATCATTGTGGAATAATGGTTTGGTATCCGCCAAGTGGAAAGTTTGCCTCGTAACGCGTAACGCCTAACGCTCCGTTGCCCACCCCGATCGGTAATTAGCCGATGGTCTCTTACGCGACCGGCGCACGGGGAGTCTCCGGATCAACGAACGGTTACGTAAAATTTTCCACGCTTTTCATCCATCACTCCACGCACACACACAGGCGCGCGCGGGCAAGAGAGCTTCATTTGAGCGGCACCCCGACTAATGGAGTCACATAGGAGCACGAGCCCCGGAGACGTCTCCATGTCTGTGAAGACCTTCTCTTGAGCGGCGGATCGGAGATCAGTGAGAGAGCTTAGACCAAAACAAAACTAAAAACGACCAGAGGAGTACTTAAGCCCCGATAAAACGGGTTACAGGTGCGTTAAGAGAAATTTACTGATGGCGTCCGTACGGAAGGGACCATAGAAAATGACATTTCAAACACCACCACAAACTCACACAATCAGTGTCCGGGACGCGGTTCACCTCAGCCACCGCGATCAGGAAGTGTTGGCATGAAAGTGACGATAATTACGCCCATTTCCACCACGCTCGGTCGGTGCAAGGTGCATTCAACTCGCGGCAGTAATTCGCCTCGATTAACGCGCGTCGTTTCCTGTGCGTTTGGTTATGCGAGTCGCTTCCTGGCATCACCAGGCATCAACCAGACGACCGTTTGGCATGCGATCGTAAGTGGTACATAGAACACCAGTTTGACGACAACCGCTGGATGCACTTCTCACTATCTGTTTTGAGTACGTAAAAGGACTTCAAATTGAATACATTTCCAGAGGGAAATTACATCACGGCTTTTGAGGTTTTTGAATGCCGACATCGGACAATCCTAACCGATCCAAACCGGCAACGTCTAAGGTGAACGATATGGGCCGGACGTTTACGCCCCCAGGATCATCACTCACTACCGCTGTTGCTAGGTGCTTATGGCTTCTCGTTTGGGATGCATCTGGTTCCAAGCCGATAGCACCGATACCGCCGATCGGAAGGAAGGAAGTATGTGCCACGTTGTGGTCCCCAATGTGTCTCACTGAGCAAGGGAGCACGAGTGGAACGTGACCATTGGGATTGGAATTTTAAATTCTCAATTCAAATTCCACGACCCAACTTCGTCTGGTTGTTGGGATATCGAAGAGATCAGTGGAGGGCAAAATTAATCGATCATTGTGAAGGATAGTGTCTTCAGATAT
The DNA here is from genome assembly GCA_002091845.1 of Anopheles cracens. Taxonomy (NCBI): domain Eukaryota; kingdom Metazoa; phylum Arthropoda; class Insecta; order Diptera; family Culicidae; genus Anopheles; species Anopheles cracens. Next base: position 75,988 of record KZ071449.1, on the reverse strand, counting down.
TGCTTACACTGGAAGAATGAAGAGTGTACCTAATCACTGGCAAAGAAAACTGATCCTGGTGAGAAAAAATAGGCATTATTCTTAACTGATTACTTTCACCGCTTCGATTGGATCGACCCATGTTGACGACATCGGGAATGTTCGAGACAATCTACCAATAAAAAAAAGTAATTTACAATTCATTCGACGCAAGCCGTCCAGTCGGGACGTGTTATCCTCCGATTATGGCTCTTCTTCTGCTTTGCAAATCACCACATCGTGTGGGAAGGATATTGATGGAGAAAGATCTTGCAGTGACGTTGATGCAAGCCACGTATCCCCCTTCGGTGTTCTTGAAACGGTGGAGAGCGTTACAACTGTAAGTGGCCGGTGAAGTCGACCCTTCATCACTCGGGGACACCGCCGGTCCCCGAGTGATGGCCGGTGGCCGAGATTTGCGAGTCAAAGCGAATCTTTCTCGATGGTTCAATTCATGACCGTGGAGCGTGCTGGATACTTTGCAGGAAGAACAGCACACGAAGGGCACACGACGCCTGTTTGGCTCAAGGAGAGAGTTGAGACCTAGAGTTCGCTTCATACCGCATGTTTGACCTGACAGAGTAGTGCGCTCTTTAAAGGCCCTCACCAACATAAGCTTGTACCGATGTTGGCGTTCAATTGCGTACGATGAACTTTCGTGCCCGAAATGGGTTTAATGACACTTTGGACCAAATTTGCACCTCTCCTCCTCTGGGTTACGTTCCCGCCACGAAGAACGATCCTGGTCTCCAGTCAACCAGTGGGAAGAAACGGGCAACCGCTTCCACCCGGTAGCTGTATCGCGAAAAGACACTATCTCTCTTTCGCTTACGCTCGGTTAACTCGATCGATGGGGGAGGCGCATTATTATGTTGTGATTAGAATATGCGACACGGGTGGCCGGGGAAGGGTGGTAGTTGTAATGCAATTTATGCACTTTTGAGCGCGCCAGTGTCAACGGTCAGTTGCAACTGTGGACGCGGGCCTGCCGGGGACGAAGCGGTGTGGAAGTAAATTCCAGGGAAGACCCGCAATATGATCCGCCAATGCACGGAGTGTTCCCGAGGGAGGAAGCTTTTGGTGGTGGTGGTGGTGTTGTAAGGGGAACGATCGGGAGGGCGAGCGTGTTTTTTAATTCTGGTGAATGACTGTTCACAGGCGATCGAGCAAAAACAAAAAATGCTGCTGATCGTAGCAAAACTCCAAAAATACTACGAAACCCCCACCGTAAGGGGCAATGCTTCAATGCTTCGGTGGGGTGGGGTGCGTGACGCGGGTTGTGAAGGGAAGGGGGTGGTAGGGCGAACGATTAATTCATTCCCTACCGCCAAAAGCAGCGTAAGGCGAGTAGAGTGATTGTCGTGCAAATTAAACACGCGTTCCGAGGAATAAACAATATCGTTGCATTTTCGTGTGTTTGTTTGTTTTGCATAAACCGTTTGATAGAGGGCAATTGCTTTTTTTGCTGCTTCAATTATTGTCCCAGGCGTGTTATGTTTAAATATTTGTAGTAAAGCGTATTCCGAGTCGTATAGTGATACATGAAACAAATCTTTCTTGAACGCCAATATCCAAATGTGTAATGGCTGTTGTATGATTATGAGGACATATAAACTTGTGATTAAACAAATGAGCAAGGTCCCATGATCTTGCCATACATCATTCGTCAAATATGCTTCACGAGGGTAGCAAAGATGTACTATATTTACTCCAAAAGCTCAAAAAAAATTACCGAATTCCTAAAATGTGCATTTCTTTGTTACATTATAACCTATGTCAACACAAAGTAATGCGCTCCTGTGCGTTTTAAGTTATCGGAACAAAGTCGAAATGATGCGCAGTGCAGTTTGGTTGATTATTTTTGCCCTGTTTCGATGCTGGCCCAGCAGCGCGCCCTTATTCGCCGTAAACAATGAGTTAAATGTGCGGAATGGAGCGGTATGAAAGCAAAAACCAACGTACGTGACCATTCGAAATACCCAAATCGCAGTCCTTCAATCACTGCTAAACTCTTCATTACCAAACAATGTTTGCTCCGTCCTCAGCGCAGCTACCTTGCAAACGCCTGTAAAAAGACTTGGACAGAACGTACAGTGGAGAAGAACACAAGCTGGAAAAACAACCAAACGCAACGGCCAATTGTGGACTGGTGGCGGCAAGTCCTTCTCTTCGGTTGCGTTTCGCGCCGCGCCGCGGTACAGTACGGATCGAATGTCCCATTTTCCGTCCACGGCCCGATAAGGCGACCCGAGAAGCGCGGCAATGGCCGAGGGAACGGCGGCTCCTGACGTCGTGATGTGGCGAACACGAGCTAAACACACGACTGCCAAAATATTGACAAAAATTGTTATCGATGTTTGTTTGTTTTTCTTTTTTTGTTGGTTTGTTGTCTGTCTCGTGCGGTGCGCCCCTTCTTTAGCAGCACGCCGCCCGATATGGTTCGGCGTACCATTTTCGTCACAAAACGGAGGTCCTTCTACGGGGCGCGATGCGTATCGATCGGCACCGACGGCAGTGTCGGCCATGAACTGTGAACTGGTGGCCGGAGTGAGTGGCTTATCGCCGGATGCCGCACGGAAGGGCTTATCGAGAAAGAACGCTTGTTGGCGTTAGAGATTATCCTAGCAGATGGACACACTTGACTAGGGTACTTTGCTCCACTTGAAACAATGATCACCTGCGGATATGGAAGCGATCAAGTGGGCGGTGGAACACGCGGCGAAAAGGATGCTACCAGTAAACATTGCTACGAGCTTCGCTTTATAAATCATTCGTCATTTCCTTCCATCTTCATTCTTTCAGGTTCTTCGGTATTCGTTTTTGGAACATGCACTATTTGTGTAACGATTACTTGGAGAATTAAACACCATTGGTTAAAATGATGTGATAACCACACAAAACTAAAGTAGTTGGAAGAAGCAATATGTTTCTTTCACAAGGAGCTACAAGTAAGAGAGATATAAAAGACAGAATAATGAAGAACAGTGAAGTAAGAGATAGAGAGAAGTGGTATAATGAAGATTTTTTGCGATGTTTCAAAATTCAGAAACAAGGACAAATGCAAGGACAATTGCTTTCTAATAAAAAAATCTATTCCTTCAATAGTTTGTTTTTCTTATTAGATGCATAAGAAAGGTGAACTTAGCTTAAGTGAACAAAAATTGTAATTTTTCATTTTATGGAGTTGTCCCTGTTACAATACTCATCTGAAGAACTTCCTTATTTCTCGAACATGAAAAGCGATCACTGTGCATAGGGTTGAAGGTAGGATGCGTCCTCCTACTCATACAGAGTGTATCGCCCCTGGCCTCAATCTCCTCCTCCTCCTCCCTCCCTCCCCCTGGGTGTGCGGTTTCGCCTTTTGAAGGCCATATTCGTGCATCGCCCGCCGCCGGTCGTCGCCCAAAGGCTGCCCCACAAATGTCGCGAAATCAAATTCTTCCCGCATGTCCACGGGACGGTTGCGATTGTCTTACCGCAGAGGGGGCGCATTTAGGGGCCGAGGCGAGCCACGGCCACGAAATCAGAGTGCACCGTCGTCTTCGCCGCATCGGATCATTTTCGGGCGGCCATTTGACGAGATGATGATGTTATTGTGTTTTGGTCCGGACGCTGCCGGGGGGTTGCGCACATAAATCTGCGCATTTTGGGATATACCCAGAATTTTCCTCCCTGCGTTCGGGCGCTCCAAAAATGTGCGATCCATTCTTCGCCCCCCTCGTGCTTAACAGGACGAACACGGCTGCGATGATCGCTCCTTCTTAATCGGTTTTTATTTAAATTGATGACTCGTGCTCATAATTGCGCCATGCTGCAGCGTGATATCGATCCGTCCCGCGCGGATTTGCGTTGCGCTCGGGTTTGTCTGGGAATTTTTTCCCCAGAACTGTTCGATGCCCCACCGGATCGAACCTCGCTCAATCATTATATTCACGGTATCACAGCGCCCGGGACTTGGGATTGGTAGCAAAACGGCTCCGTCACGGCTTTTTCACAGGAAGCCATCTTCGGCCGTCAACCGAGGTTCGAGTCGTGGTGGAAGCATTTCTTTCTGGCGCTCTCGATTTGATGCAATTTTGTGTGAAATGAAGATAGAAAATGAAGAATCCCTATGCTCCGCACACGCACACACGGCACGGGTGCTTCCAACGCTGAATCAATCATGAAATGCATGCCCGAGACAAAACAAAAATCAACCCCAGCCGAATCGATCGGTTTGCGAAACGGTTGCACATTTCTTATTCAAATTCTTTGGCCCGCTCGGTCGGGCGAATCATTTGTGGCTCAAATATACATAATTAGCCGGAGAGCTGAATAGAGCAGGATGGGCTTCCCGCCGCAATCGGGCAATGGCAATGGGCTAGCCCCGAACCGAACCATGACATCCACCATTTTTCGGGATCCGAAATCGGTTTCAGGAAAATCGAGAATTATCTCGGTGGAATTATACAAATCAATCAATTGTCTGACGCTGGGTTTGCGGCCGAGTTTCCGCGCCCGTGTTATGGCATATTTATGAGCGGTTTCCTTCGCACACGCAAATTGCTATCACCGAGATGGAAATAGTTTTCGGGACGATTAGGTGCATTTTTTGAATTTGTAGCCGAAGAAAAGGAAAAACTAAAACATATCGCAACAAGAAACCACACCACAAGAAAAAGAAAAACTTACGGTATCGATTTCTTGCCCGGCTTCTCACGCCTCAGTTGAATGAGTGTTTTTATCTCACCGGAATCGTTCGCATCCAACGCGAACGGCTTCCACGAACTTTTCGGCAAATTAGGTACGCTTGTCAATCGATCAATTAAAGCCGATCGCCCGGGGTGTGTTATTTTGCAGTTATGACCTTCAATTATACGATTATGGAGCCCGATCGTAACAAAAGGAGATGCATAGCTATTTGCAATGGAAGCGAAATACCTACATTTTGTAGCCAAAACTTGTGTTTAACATATATAAACTTTTCTTCCAAAATCTGGCCAAAAATGTTATTATGTCTGGCATAAAGAATGCTTTTCTTGTTACTCAAATATTACTCAACTATTAATGCTGTAAAGTACATTATTTTCGTTCGAATGTTTTATTAAATATATTGCATCACATTAAACCTCAGCTGTAGAATATTCCAAAGAAATACTTTTTACACTGAAGAGTTCTGACTCCTATACAAAAAACATAAATAGGATGCACATATAACTTAAAGTTACAAATTTGATGTCCAGTTTAACAGCAAGTTTGCAAAGTTTGAACGACCAGTGCTATAGAAGATAAGAGTTTATATACCATGATTGATAAAAAAAAACGCATTTGAGAATTCTTGCGGTTTTCATACAGAATACATTAACACGAAGTGCACATACGAAAATGGAATAGAAATTAATGTAAACGAAGCAAATAGAGGGGATAAGACGCTACAGTTTCTTACGAATGCATACTTAGACGAGATAAGATAGCAGGGGGGAAGAAAAAAAACAAACATACGACGCTATAAATCTTTCCGTTTGGTACGCGTTTTCGAACCCCTCCCCCCCCCCCCCCCCCCCCACACCCAGGGCAAAGCGCTAGGGATTCCTCCGGCGAGTAATATTGTCAACAAGCGGGAAGCACAAATAAATATTTATCGAGCTTTCGGTCCGTGCGACTAGAACGCTCCGTCATGTCGGAGAGCGCTAGGCCGGCATGGATCCTGTCCTCTGACAGCATCTGATTCGCGGGGCCGTTGATTTACGACCGCGGGCAGCGATCACGAGCGTCCGACCGAACCTCACCCGATTCGCGCGCGGTCGAGTTCAGCGAGCCTTCCAGCGAGCGGGGCCTTAATTAACCGTACAATCCTGCTAACTACGGTGCACCGGGTACGGCTGCCTGCATCCTGCCCGGGCCACGCAAGCAAATGGCGCGAGTGTGTAAGCCGGGTAGCCGCCACGAAGACAAAGCGGAGCAGAAATCGGACGCAAGTATCTCACACTTGCGCGCGCGGCAATAATCGACAATATTATTATTATTCATTAATCTATTTATGCAGCGACACTCAAGGTGACTGGTGCCGTCTATTGCCCGGGGGCTTATTGTTTTCAAATTAAATTAAATAACGATAATAAGCAGAGCGCAGAGTCGCGAGCGGGCTGACCTTCCCTTTTACGCGTCCCCCCTCCCGGACTGCAAACGGCACCACCCTGCCGCGGTGATCACGCGGAATGGTTCGCGCTGGCGGTTCGCTGATTGAGTAATTGCAAACCGTCGCACCGTGCGGTGCCATTTCCTGGATGCCCTGCGTCAGGGCGTACCGGGCCGCACGCGGTAACGGATGCGACACGCGCGAACGCGGAACGGGACTCTCGCTTTCGTTCGAGACGGATGTGTGGCCACAGCGCACAGCGTACGGGCAACACGACATGTGGGGCACCCTGGCCGTGGGTGCGGTGCAGGTGCACTCACTGTATGCAAAGCAGTGGAGCCACGTTGCTCCGATCGTGACTTATGACGTAGGTGGCTTGTTTGCGCCACAGGGAGCAAACAGGTGCGCGCAAGCCACGGCCGAGGAGATCGTGCTGGGGAGACGCGGAATACTTCTGTTGTGACTTTACGCCGGACATGTCGGACATGCGATCGAACATGCTTGTAAACTGCGGCACACGACAGTTGGGCCGTTATCGCCGGACAGGGATCTGTCGGTGTACATGATAGCGTTCGATTCTGACTCGCAATGGTGAAATAGATCCTGATGTGCTTCCGGTTCTATCTTTCAAAGATAGCGGTTGTGTAGAATACACGGAAATAGTAGAGACAGATAATTTGTTAGGCACTGAAAAGGGAGCAAAAGATCAGTATTTAAAGGTACATTTTGTGTATGTTGATATTTTTTCTATATATGCAATTCTACATAAACTATCTACCACATCTTGCAAGAGCTCTCAATGTTCTGCTCTCAATCGTACATCAGGATTTAAGATCTTAATATTTGGATGTATTAAATTGCTTTAGCTTTAACTTTATATATAACTTCACATTTTGACTATCGAATATTTAGGATTTAGGTTTCATGAAAAATGTTATTTTTTGCAGTAACTTAAGAAGATGAGAAGAAAAAAATGCCATTGACTTTAATTAAATGTTAAAAGACCTCTTTTAAATAATTTAAAGCAAGTTTTTAAGTCTTCTGTTTCAGTTTCAATTCATTAATACGTAGATAGACGTATTTCTTATGGCTTGGAATATGTTGGCATACATTATTTTGTCAGGATAAGAGGTTGTTTTCTTTGAAATCTAGAAATGGCCCTAGGAGCAGCGATGTTTCAATTTAATTGCACAGAAGTTACTGAGAACACATACAAAACCTATAGATGTTATTTCAGAACCTTCCAAGTTCTTTCCGATAAGCACAGCCAGCCTATCCCTGTATCCTAAGAAAGCAAACTTATGATCCAATAACTCTGCCAGCGAGCGATAGTTTTACGACCCAGATGTACGAGCCACAATAAAGTGATCACTTTCTCTCACGATCCCCGCGTACCCGGACTCCCAGGAGAAATGACCACACCACACCACAACCCCGAAAGAATCCTTTTGAGAGGCGGTGCTACGTTCCGTCATTTTCTCCGAATGACAGAAAGTCGCAGCAATAAAATTTAACTGCACGAGGCAAAACAATCGATCGACCTGGAAGCGATGATGATTGGGATCCTTTTTTTCACTTTCATGCGAAGTTTGGTTGCGAGGACGGACCGGCGGCTTTCATTCTGGAAAGGACTTTCTTTTTATGACCACCGCGTCGGACGTTAATGCGGCTGGAATGCGACTTTCCGGCAAGTTTTGCTACCTCTCAGGGATGTCCATTGTTTGGTGTAATGTTTTTACGAGCAACGGGCTAGGCTAAACAAAGATCCACTGCATGTGCCCCGGATGCTCGTCCCGATCGTCTTTGGGTGTATAAATCGTAACGTTTTACGAGTACGCCCTGTCAGCGGGAGCTTGATATCGATGAATTTATTTGATTTTTTCCTCTTAAAGATTCCGTCGATCGATCCGGGTTCGCGGGTCGTACAGCGCAGCTGATTGACGACGACGATCAGAAACAGGACACTGAGTCACGGCGCACCCGGACGCACACACACACACAGGTAGGCAGCGGGGCAAAAGCTGCTCACCGATAAGAACAAAACGGAAAAAAGTTTCAGTTTCAATTCATTAATACGTAGATAGACGTATTTCTTATGGCTTGGAATATGTTGGCATACATTATTTTGTCAGGAGGTTTTGGCAAAGAACTTTATACCGATTTTCAAAGCAAAGGGACGAGATTGACGTGCGCAACACGAACAGATTGTTGTAAAGAGGTTGTTTTCTTTGAAATCTAGAAATGGCCCTAGGAGCAGCGATGTTTCAATTTAATTGCACAGAAGTTACTGAGAACCGGCGAAATTCCGAAAAAGGGGAGTCGGCACGTTTTCGGGACAGCTCTAATCTCTGTAAATGGAATAATAAAAGTAGATTCTGGGGCCGCATGATTTACTGGTGTCCTTTTTGATAGGTTTCGGAGAGGTTTTTTGTTGTTGTTGATGATGTTGCGGCCCGGCTTCGGTGTTCTGTTTTGGGCGCATCGGTGATGCACAATATTACTTCAAACGTCGGCTCGGAACGGGCTCGTTCGCTGCGAATGGCCTTATATAGAACCCGATTGTTGCCGATTGTTGTATTGTACTGCGGGGCTTCTGGGGAGTTGCTGTGCAATGAGTAATGCGAAGGTTCTGTTTCTGTCTAATACTTCTACACCTTTCATTTCAACACTTATACACAACTCTTATACACAAAGAACTTACTAGTAAAAAGATAATAACTAAATCGCTTGTAATTGTCAGCAAATTGGTATCACTTGCTATAATCCATAAGGCTGGGTACAATAAATTAAAAGATCCCGACACTGCCCGAGTTCAACTCCTCTCCAAATTCAACAAAATAAATAAACCCGCCTTAAAGAGTTTTATAACGCGTTCTAAATTGCAATTGCAGCTCTGTCAACATCCCCACGCGGCATCGAAAGGAGTGGATTTTTCTAAACAATGGCACACAGGCACATTCCGCGTCGGACTTACGCGGGATCAATATCAGGCTGCGGCATGCGCATCCAGCCGCAGGCGGCTGACGTGTCAGCGATGCATTTTGCGGCAGCGTCGGACCTACGGAATCACCTGCGCTGGAGCCCGACCGACCGACCGAAGGGGTCCTTATATTATGCGCACGCCGCCCTTCAAAGGGCGATTCCGCGCGATCGATCGGTGATCGATGTCCGCTGCCCGGTGGCAGCTAGTAAAGATTCGCCGATGTCGGACGGTCGCACACAACACCGACCGCGACCGAGGGCCGGCGAAATTCCGAGAACGGTATTCAAAGAAAGTAAAATGATAAGCTTTTATTAATCTGTTGAGCTTATTATAAGTTTAATTAAATTCCAATTTAAAATTTGTTGACTTAACGACACATTACGACAGAATAATTACACATTGTGCTAGCTCTTGTCTCACTTCACATAACTTCTTATTTTCGATCTTCCTTCATTATTATTAATCAGGATAACCATAGCTTATCGCCGTTAACATATTTGATCATTTGAATTATATTATAAATCATAATATTGTACTAAGAATTATGAAACACTGCCAAAAATCTTCTCCGCACCGGCGTCGCGTTTCACGTTAACCCTTCGGGCGTGCGAGCACCCCTTCCGGATGAACCCTTTTGAGATGAAAAACAAAAAAGAATCCTCCCTTAACGCAAACGGAGAGAGCAGCACTGGGGGAACAAAAAATCTAAGCGTTTTTTTCGCCTCTCACACAAGACGCTCCTCATGTGTCAAGGAAACGGAAAACTCTTTACTTTCATGCGCTCGAGGGGTCGCGACTCACCGTCGTGGGCTCTTCCCGTGACCGTGCCCTTGCCTGTGCGCACGTGCGACGGAACATTCGGAAGCTAATCGCGGTGGGTATAGAGAGGCGCCGAAAGAATGAAAAAAAAAACTTCGGAAGAAACGTAAAACGATCCACCTTTCATAACAATTCATTTTTATTTGCTCGTTAGGATTTTACTTTCGATACGCACGCGCCGACCGGCGTTCGACATCTTGACGGGACATCTGATCGATCGATTGAAAGGAGCGGAGATCGAAAAAAAAAACGCAGCTCAGCAACGCGCGACGAAAGTGTCAAACGGATGACGGTGACTTCGGGTAGCGCTGCAGTGGCATCTGTGGAGGAGGTCGACTGACGGCTGTCACACCCCCGAAAGAGGTGCGATTTCGAGGCAACAAAAAAAAAAAACGCGTCGAGTGTCTCGTGCCACCGGAGTTCCGAAACGCGCTTCGAATTTCACTTTTTTCCTACCGACAACTTCCGAAAGATGTTATGATCGCGATTTTTATTACGATCTTCTCCGCACCGGCGTCGCGTTTCACGTTAACCCTTCGGGCGTGCGAGCACCCCTTCCGGATGAACCCTTTTGAGATGAACAAAAAAGAATCCTCCCTTAACGCAAACGGAGAGAGCAGCACTGGGGGAACAAAAAATCTAAGCGTTTTTTCGCCTCTCACACAAGACGCTCCTCATGTGTCAAGGAAACGGAAAACTCTTTACTTTCATGCGCTCGAGGGGTCGCGACTCACCGTCGTGGGCTCTTCCCGTGACCGTGCCCTTGCCTGTGCGCACGTGCGACGGAACATTCGGAAGCTAATCGCGGTGGGTATAGGGAGGCACCGAAAGAATGAAAAAAAAAACTTCGGAAGAAACGTAAAACGATCCACCTTTCATAACAATTCAGTTTTATTTGCTCGTTAGGATTTTACTTTCGATACGCACGCGCCGACCGGCGTTCGACATCTTGACGGGACATCTGATCGATCGATTGAAAGGAGCGGAGATCGAAAAAAAAACCCAGCTCAGCAACGCGCGACGAAAGTGTCAAACGGATGACGGTGACTTCGGGTAGCGCTTCGGTGGCATCTGTGGAGGAGGTCGACTGACGGCTGTCACACCCCCGAAAGAGGTGCGATTTTTTGGCGCCCTTCAATGTCGTACACCAGCACGAAATGATCTTTTAAGCACGCGCGGTACGTCAAATCAAAAGAAAAGTTTGACTGCTTTCAGCTGGCGTTGATTGTAATTAAGCGAAGGTATTGCATTACAGCGTAATTGTAGAGAAAATTGTAAAGGATTTAGGAAAAGGCCCTCATTACTTGGGGCGGGTTGATCCTATTCGTCGGTATTTGGGAAATTATTCGTTGTAAGAGTTAGAAATCTGTTCAAAGAAAGATTCACTTACAAAATAGTAAAAAACGATGGAATCGAGGTCGCTATAGAACGGTATTCAAAGAAAGTAAAATGATAAGCTTTTATTAATCTGTTGAGCTTATTATAAGTTTAATTAAATTCCAATTTAAAATTTGTTGACTTAACGACACATTACGACAGAATAATTACACATTGTGCTAGCTCTTGTCTCACTTCACATAACTTCTTATTTTCGATCTTCCTTCATTATTATTAATCAGGATAACCATAGCTTATCGCCGTTAACATATTTGATCATTTGAATTATATTATAAATCATAATATTGTACTAAGAATTATGAAACACTGCCAAAAATTTGTTGAACCAGCAGTTTCTAAACTGCCATCACTGCAAAAACTCAAATCAACTGAAATTCCTCTCGACCCTCCGCTTTTATCCGGCAGTCCAAACGTTTAATTGTGCCGAACATGACGTCCACTATCGCAGAAAACACCGCTAGTGTGAGGCCGCGGCCGAGCAAAAAAGCGAAATATTTCATTTGCAAAAAGGCACCATCCGCAAAGCGCGAACCCCGAACACAGAAGAAAAAAAAATTAACAATTCATTTTTATTTGCTCGTTAGGATTTTACTTTCGATACGCACGCGCCGACCGGCGTTCGACATCTTGACGGGACATCTGATCGATCGATTGAAAGGAGCGGAGATCGAAAAAAAAAACGCAGCTCAGCAACGCGCGACGAAAGTGTCAAACGGATGACGGTGACTTCGGGTAGCGCTGCAATCCTTCGATGGCATCTGTGGAGGAGTTCGACTGACGGCTGTCACACCCCCGAAAGGGGTGCGATTTTTTGGCGCCCTTCAATGTCGTACACCAGCACGAAATGATCTTTTAAGCACGCGCGGTACGTCAAATCAAAAGAAAAGTTTGACTGCTTTCAGCTGGCGTTGATTGTAATTAAGCGAAGGTATTGCATTACAGCGTAATTGTAGAGAAAATTGTAAAGGATTTAGGAAAAGGCCCTCATTACTTGGGGCGGGTTGATCCTATTCGTCGGTATTTGGGAAATTATTCGTTGTAAGAGTTAGAAATCTGTTCAAAGAAAGATTCACTTATAGCATAGTAAAAAACGATGGAATCGAGGTCGCTATAAAACGGTATTCAAAGAAAGTAAAATGATAAGCTTTTATTAATCTGTTGAGCTTATTATAAGTTTAATTAAATTCCAATTTAAAATTTGTTGACTTAACGACACATTACGACAGAATAATTACACATTGTGCTAGCTCTTGTCTCACTTCACATAACTTCTTATTTTCGATCTTCCTTCATTATTATTAATCAGGATAACCATAGCTTATCGCCGTTAACATATTTGATCATTTGAATTATATTATAAATCATAATATTGTACTAAGAATTATGAAACACTGCCAAAAAATGGTTGAATCAGCAGTTTCAAAACGCATCTCTGCAAAAACCCGAATCAACTGAAATTCCTCTCGACCCTCCGCTTTTATTCGGCAGTCCAAACGTTTAATTGTGTCCGAACATGACGTCCACTATCGCAGAAAACACCGCTAGTGTGAGGCCGCGGCCGAGCAAAAAAGCGAAATATTTCATTTGCAAAAAGGCACCATCCGCAAAGCGCGAACCCCGAACACAGAA
>KZ071449.1:3921-19025 GCA_002091845.1 Anopheles cracens | reverse complement strand
ACAGCTGCTGCTGGAGTCCTTTGCCGGCACAAGGATTGGATCGGATTTCCCCTCTCTAATCGACATAGGTGGTGGGGAGGTTTGGAACGTTCTAAACTTCTGCGGAAACAGATGACGGTGAGCTCGGAAGTGCGATGTTTTTTTCTTCTTCTAGTGCTTCGTGTAGAACGAATTTTCTCAGGAGGTTTAAGTTATTGTCTTTAGTATTGAGCGCACAAATAGCGGTTTTCCTGTTTTTTTTTCAGGCGTTCTGGAACACACTTCCAAAACAATCTGGATCATTCGAACCAGGCGCCCTTAATGAGGCAAACAATTACCATTAAAATTAGGGGACATTATTGGGCTTCCTCGAGGTGACCGCCGGCTTATGTTACCCCTTCCAACCGGACGGACAACTGTTGCATCACGCCAACGTCGGTGGTCAGCGTGATGCGCACAAATGCCGTTCCTGCAGTGGGTTACTGCCAACCGGATCGATGACGCACGCTCGATCGGTGTCAAATGGCCAAGGGGTTTTCGGGGGCTGTAAAATCCGGACGTCAGGTTTCCGACCGTGCCGGGCCGAACTACGTCGTCGATTCCAAAAAACCGGATTTTGGAAAGTAGGCCACCGGAGACTTACTCACCCGGCCGAGGTTCGAGCCAGCGTCGTTTCTCCCGGTGCTTAATTGCATTATAAATATGTACCCTCAATTGTTCTTGTGGCGACGCAGGTGATTCCCGTGACGAGAGGCTTCGGGGAAGCGTCGATCTTACATACTTTCGTACACTTGCGCTGGACGTTCTCTTGACTTGGAATACTTTGCTGATTGTGGCAGGGTAGCTCAGGGCAGGGATGATTTGGAGCTAAATTAACACAACATAATGGAGCAATAAAACCAAGCGACTTGTAATGACTTTTCTGCGAGCGTATTTGCTAAATATTCAGGGTTCATAAGCTACCTGTAAAGGGTAGCAAAATCCATAGCGAATAGCAGTTACTACCCAACTAGTCATTGAAGTTCTCCTCCCAGTTTCATCCTTTAAAAACGCCTTTAAAATCGGCTTTCAAAGATGAACCAGATTTTGAACAAGGTTCATTTCTTTGAACTCAGTACCTCTTGATCCTAGTTGATCTTTTATCTACATTCAGTCTAGTGTTTAAAGCAAAACTTGCATCTTTGTGTAAAAAATGAAATGATCGATTAAAAAAATAATAAAAAGGCTTATAGGGAGCCAACCCATCTCTCCATCAACAACACGTGCGATAAGCCAAATATACCCCATTCGAAGAAGGTTACCCCAGGAAGCATTCTTTCGCGATAAGGCGTACGACGTCAGCGTGTACATAAGCCACCCCCGCCCCAAAACAAAAACAAACCGGCAAGGTCGCCGAATGGTCGCGCCAAACGATTAAACTAGGACCGACGGGGTTCGGGTGGGTGGCGGCCCTCCGGTCAATGCCACTCCCACGCAACTTTCCCCCTGGGCCGGGTCGGCTGCGGTGCAAACCGTACGTGCAAACCGTCGTTCTCGTTCCCTTTCGAGCACACCCACACCACTACCTGCACCTGATTCACGAAATTCTACCCCGTCGTGGTTGCTGTGCCTCCTGCTGTGCACCTGCCGGCACAGGGCGGAAGACGGGTGGTGGCCGGGTCCTGGCGTGTCAATATTTTGATTCTAGCGGCCGGGCGATACGTGTAGACAGGCGACAAAATAAGTGGCGTGGGCGAGCGCGAAACGAAAGCAAAACAACAGACGCGCCCGACATGCGTTTGCGCCGCAGACAACATGCCGGGCGAGAATAACACCACGATCGGGGTCTCGGGGTCGGGCTGAATCTACTCCGCCGAATGCGTCCCCCGCTGCTGGTTGCGATCGAGGAAGTTTCCGATACCGCGTCGGGCGCGGTGAGCCTCGCCAGCGCAGCCCGAGCGACCGGCCGACTCGGGCGGCCGTTTCCGAAGCCGTCTAATGAGCGTCTAGTCCCGGAGTTCATTCACCGTGTCCTCATTTCGGGGTTTGCTTTTCGCGTTTTCTTTCGCGTCCGACTCGGTGGTGCCCGCGCGGTGGTGTTCTCTCTCCCCTCACCCCACCCCACCCCCTCTTTGCATCCCTTAGCTTTCTTGGTGAGGTTTTGGAGCATGATGATGGGTTGCTTTTTATACCGCCACGATCGTTCACGTTCTAAGCGTGAGTGCGTTCGTGAGTCGTGAACCTTTTTTATGACCTAAATCTTCAACCCACCCCACGGATGGGGCGCTTTTGAATAAAGAAACTT
The DNA here is from genome assembly GCA_002091845.1 of Anopheles cracens. Classification (NCBI taxonomy): domain Eukaryota; kingdom Metazoa; phylum Arthropoda; class Insecta; order Diptera; family Culicidae; genus Anopheles; species Anopheles cracens. The sequence continues at coordinate 16,762 of KZ071449.1, read as the reverse complement.
CTCGTTCTTAGGGCAGACGGCGATGGCGGAACTTTCTTCTCGCGCATCAGTATTCGCATCAGGCCGAGCAGAAGCGCACAGCCTGTTTTTTTGTTCGTATTCAAACCCGATTAATGTTCTCTCGGGGGAGGGGTTTTTCCCGTATCCACCGCCCACCGTTGGTCCTCCCAGCTGGGAGGTAAATCAGCTGGCGAAAGGGGCAATAAAATCCCGCTGCCCGCGCAGCCGGCGTAGCTAACGGTTCTGCGGTTCGGTTAAAATCCGCAAACCTAGCGGCATCGGATTAGCGGCCAGAAGGTTCGTCCGTGGGGGAAAGGCCCGTTCGCGAGCATCGCGGCTCAGCTTCCCGACTGGCCCGCAACGGGATCGCACCGGAGGTCACAGTGTCGGTTGCGGTTGCGGAGGGAACCCGAAGAAGTCCGGGCCGTTAATCGGCGCATCGAAACCGCTACGGAAGCCCAAATCGCGAGCGGAACACGTGCGTAGCCGGTGGGCAGACTTGCGGCTCAGAACAACCGCTACCCGGATCGATAATCGAACGCGGATGTACGCGGATTAGACGAGTTCTTGGCAGCGTGAAAGTGAGCTGCCAGGAATATTGCTTTTAACGCATCAGAAATTGAAGATATTTTATTCATTACCATTTGATATCAACTTGCAAGAATTCCAAGATTACAAGCTGAGTTGATACCTCGTAAATTGAAAACTACCAAGTACTCGCCTCAGATACGCTCTCCAAACTTTCGGCCTAGCGATCGTCAGCCGACCTACGGCTGATGGTTAAGAATTCTAGCGATCGCTCTTAATCGGATACAAAACCAGGACGATGGCCACATACCACCCGGTCATAAACCGGCCCACGGCACATGACGGCTAAATGTGACTCGCTGCACGTTTGGCGCAGGAAACGTGCTGCCCGGATGCCCGATGGGGGAGCGATGTCGAAACGCGGCGACACTCAGCATTATTAGTCATTGTCGCCAGAAGAAGGGTGGTTGGTGTTGGTGGCGAGATGGCGTAGTAGAATATTTGAATAACGGTTCACCTACTTTCGCTCCGGGGGGGATGTCGGCTGCGTAGCCACTTCCTTGGTTAAGCTGATCGGGATGCGAATCTTGACTCCCTCCCCATTTGGAATGAGACACGATCGTCATTGGTTGGCGTGGTGCGCTTTCTTTGTAATGTGTGGTTCACGTGCATCGTGAGGATACGATCAGCATTCACGGGAAGCGTTTATCGTCTATTAGCTTTATTTGGTTGGGGTGTAATCGACGTGATCATCATGAACTACGAGTGGTGTTGGAGTAGAAATCGTCGTTTATCATATTCGAGAAGTATGGAGAGCAATTTCGATAGATTTCATGCTTAAAATTGATAGAAAAACATCGAAAAAATATTTTTTAAAGTACACCAATTATCTCTCAAATAAGAAGATCTGTTAAGGCTATTTGAGGATTTGAAGAACAGTTTTATGCCCCCCTCGTTCTCTTAAATATTAAAATTTAGATTTAAATTTTAACAGCAACTGCATGGAACGGTTTCCTTGAAGGATTCAAAATTTCAAGAAAAAGTGGATGCGTCATGCGATGTAAAACCACAAAGAACACACGGAAAACATGTTTGGTAACAACATCAACAATTTAACCTCCATCAACATCTCCACCTCTAACAGCCACAAACCAGAAACGGTGACAGGAACACACACACACACACAAAAAAGAGATTTATTTACTTTCATACTAGACGGTGGCGTTCCCTTCTTGCAACGGTTCTTTATCAACCGTGCTGCAGCTCGGTAGTAAGTTGTTTCGATTCAACAACAGCCCAGAGCCCGCTGGGTGGTTGTTGATCAACATCGGTCGTCTTGTGAGCAGCGCCGTCCCAGACCGGGCCAAACAACAACAGATTAGCTCCCCGGCGGCTTCGCGCCTGCCGGGCCGATTTTTAGCTGACTCCAAACAAACAATACCCGGTACGTTTGGAAGAGTCTGCCGCGCGGCGTGGCGTGCGCTCCGGAAAGCCGAAGCGGTGATTAAATAATCGCGAATGTTTATAAAATTGCACCGGGCGCACGCGGCCATTCCGGGTGCGGGGTTTTGCGGTCGGCTCGGATGGTTTTCCGGAGCCTCCGCTGTGGTGGGCACGGCGAAGCCGGTAGGATCTCAGGTTCCTGTTCCTGGTTTGCGGGGGGCTTTCGCTTGTGCGATCGCCACAGACGACGCCGTGCCGTTACTCGGAAGTCGGAAGAGTCGGCACTGTTGCGAGAGAGCCACATGGAGGGAGACTGCGGCAGAACCCGAGCCGAACTGTCGGTCAGCATAATACAATCCGCCTGCCACGAGTCTGTGTCGTTTGGAAACTCTTCCGTGGAGGAGAGCATCATGCATCGCCAGCACGGAGGAGACCGTGTGGACGTTGTGCATGCACCATATGGGAGATTGTTTACACAGGCGTGCTTTTTCGCGTTGACTGTGCCAGACAAAGCCTGCGATTCGATTGAAAATCGTATCAGCAGCTCGGTGTAAGTAACACTGCGCACGCCCGCCCGTTGCTCGAAGGCTGTTGCTCTTTAACCGCTCCGAACCGTTGAACGGGGAACGGCAAGTTCATTCATTGATCGCTACCGGCGGGGCTTTAAACCTTCCGCTGTAACTGTACGGACCTTACCGATCGATGAATCAAGCGTGATCGCACCGAATGAATCACGATTGCGCAGGTGTAATCGATAAAAGCGGATATTGTGAAACCGGATTATGCTGCCACTGCACGGTTCGCCACAACGTGCCGTCGTTCGCCAGAAGTGCATGCGCCACAAGTTTCGTTTCTCTCGCTCTCTCTCTCTCTCTCTCTCGTCTCCCCGACGTTCCTAGGAAGCGGTGGAAAACAAAAAGAAATGCACCGCGAGGGGTGGTCAATTTTGTGCAGCGTGTGTCGTGTGAGTGTGTGTGGGCTTTCCTTTCTTCCGCGAAATACTGGCCCGTTGGGTTTGCTTTGGAGCGGATGGTGTTGTCTTTTTGCACGCCACATCCTGAGACTTGCGGCGCGGGACCTTTTTTTTAGTGAGACGCGACAAATCGCTACTGGCGCCAGCGGTGCCCAATAGATTAGGAACGTTCGTTCGTTGTCGGTGGGAATCGTTCGTTGACTGAGTTGGAGGTGCACACGCAGCTCAAATTCTGTCAATCGCTTGTAGTGCGTAAGAAGAATGCAACATTTTTTTTTAAATTTTTGGGAAGATAAATAGTTGCTTCCTGGGTATAATGTATGTAAAAGAAACATTTCATTTACAATATTTGTTTTTGTTCATACAACTAATTATGCAATCAGGCAATTATCAAACATAAACAATATCAATATTTAATAATTTTCTAATACCGAATCGAGATTCTCTAATCAAATCATATTTTGAAACCCTATAGCCATTGTGATCTTTGTGAACAAATTTTTTTCAAAATTGTCACTACAATACATTACTATGTTTTCTGATTATCTCTGGAATTATATTAACCGGTTGACCTGTAACCAACTGGATAATCGACGCACGACTGTAAATGTAATTTATACAGTAAAAATAAAGGATAAAATATAGTTTATTTACAGAACATTGCTTATCATTACAACATTGTTATTTGCTGATGCTCATCTTAAAATTATTTGTCTTACATTTTTTTCTCAACTTATCATCGTTTTATTCTGGGCAAATTACGAAGCAAATATCAAAATCTCTTCTAATTCAACAATATTATTTCGATGTGGTTGTGCGAATAACTTCTAGATTGGTTGGTGACCAACATCAAGCTAAGAAGAACGAGAATACGCACACACATAGGTGCCATAATAAATAAGTATTCATCATGAGATCACAACCATTTGGTACGTTCTTCCAGCGCACTGTCACGCGTTCGGAACACCTGGTACGGTGCAAACTTGACGTCCGCCAAAAACCTACCTCAACATCACCGAGTGGACAATAATGGAGGCAAAACAATGCCACATCAATCCCACAAAAAGGACCCACATCTTTCCGTCGGTTCGTGGTCAGCGTTGGGTGCTAGAGAAACACTTTCACATCTTCACACCTCCAGCAAAAGGATGGACCATAATCCTTCCCTGCTGACCGGGATTATCGATCGCGCCCTTTAGGGATTTTGGTCCAGCCTTTGTCGATCTCTACGGCCGGACCGTACAGGTCGGGAGGATGATGGACGGATAATCGCATTATTAACACCTTCTTGTCTTTCGTTGCTCACCGTGCCACCGGCGCAGAGTAGAGCTTAGGTACCGGTGCGTCATCTGTCCCGGGGGGATCCGTTCGATCGGCCACGGCCTGCTGGCACTCGATCGTCTCGATCGGACAGCCGCATTGCGGGACCTCAATTGGTTGCACACGAATGCATCCATCTTCCTTCCGGTCAGCCCCCGGATGGCTCTGGGTAGCGTATTAATAAGGCGCAAACGGCACAGGCGCCGCCGAAAGGACATCAATATGGTCCGTTCTTCAGTTTTTTCTCTCTCAGCTCGGTTCCATTCGGGGCTTGATCATTGCTATGATTATTAGAAGATAAAAGTACTATTTACACGTTCATTCTTATTATGAAACACTGTGTAGTACACGAAGAACGAGTTGGAAGGTATTGTTTTAATTAAATACAATTAAAATTAAAAATTATATACCTTTTCAAAGTATTTTATTTGAGTATAAGTATAAGAAAGTATAAGAAACGTCAAAACTGACATTATGTTGCTTTTATGACCTCTTTACATAAAAGCAACAAAATGTCAGTTTTGACGTTTCTTAAATGTTTTTGTTATGACTTATTAGTTATCATAAATTGAATCAATACTCTCGTGCAACTCATGTAACTTACAATTTATTTTTACTAGAGCCAGTTCGCCTATAAACAATAATTAATCACTATCAATGATAGAAAAATCAAATTACTACTACAATCGTATGGGATAAATTTACAGTTATATAATTATGGAGTTTATCGCTTTGCCCATGTGAAGACTAAGATCAAAACCCATTACGTTTTCAGTTGGTGTTTTATATTTCCTTTAATCTCATTAATCTGCTGTGTGAATACGATTGTAGTAGTAATTTGATTTTTCTATCATTGATAGTGATTAATTATTGTTTATAGGCGAACTGGCTCTAGTAAAAATAAATTGTAAGTTACATGAGTTGCACGAGAGTATTGATTCAATTTATGATAACTAATAAGTCATAACAAAAACATTTAAGAAACGTCAAAACTGACATTTTGTTGCTTTTATGAACTCTTTACATAAAAGCAACAAAATGTCAGTTTTGACGTTTCTTAAATGTTTTTGTTATGACTTATTAGTTATCATAAATTGAATCAATACTAAAACTAATATTATATTCTATCGCTTATATTCTCTCGTGCAACTCATGTAACTTACAATTTATTTTTACTAGAGCCAGTTCGCCTATAAACAATAATTAATCACTGTCAATGATAGAAAAATCAAATTACTACTACAATCGTGTTCACACAGCAGATTAATGAGATTAAAGGAAATATAAAACACCAACTGAAAACGTAATGGGTTTTGATCTTAGTCTTCACATGGGCAAAGCGATAAACTCCATAATTATATAACTGTAAATTTATCCCAAACATAAGCGTGACAAATTAGCTACCATCTTCTACAACCACTCTAGGACCACGTGTTTTCGATAAGAAACAATCGGAGAACAATCTGAACAACTGCACTGGCGACTCAACAAGCTGACGTCTCATCTGCCTCGTAAAAATGACTTTTTTATGCATCACCAACTGTTCTCGAGACCCATTGCGGAGAAATAGAAAAAAAAATCTTACGAACACGGATCCGAACAGAACAGGAGAAAAAAAACCCTCAAAATTGACCCCATGCCACAGCCAAACGAAACCGAAATCAAAATCGCAATAAAACTGTTAGTCATCTAGCTTCTGGTGTGGCATTGCGTACGTCTCCGATTTCGAGCGGTATACCGGAACTCCCGCTAAATCGGTGGCGGAAGCCGCAAGAAAACGAAAGGAAGCGAGTAAAAAACGGGACCCACGGTGCGTACGGAAAAGGATCCGCCCCCGGTCGGTATAGGGCGCCGCGGAGCCGCGTGCGCTTCCACCGCCGGAGAATAATGGAATCTCGAGGATGAATAAAAAAAAGCACACGAAATCTACCGCATCGTACAGCACCCGCATTTTTCCAATCTTGTAGATGGCATGTGCCAGGCGGGTGTTTTATTTTATGCGTGTGTGGCTGTATGCGTTAATCTAAAGGTGAAATAATCTTTATTTCGGGAGCAATCATAAAAAATACGGACCGACCCTCCAAAGACGCTGTGAGGGGTGAGCAAGGTGAGGGTGCGAAGATGAAGAAAAACATGAACAAAACACCAGCGCATGTGCCAGCTTTTGTTTGATGTTGTCCCAGTTGATGTGTTTCCTGTGGTGCATGCGCGCGTGGGGGTTCGTCGCTTGATTTTTTGTTGCATACAAAAGACTTCGACCGTCTGCGGTGTATTACGCGGTTCTGCTCGAATCAAAGATAATTCGATTTCTTGTTGCATATGATGGTGAAATTCGTATAAAATAACACATTAATATATTTATTGAAATTTGATTTTGTTATTCATAAAAATTATATTAATTTTAGCATTGAACTTTTTCGTCTGAATATGATGAAAGAAAATACGTTGAGAAATACGTACGAAAATACGTTGAAAATACGTTGAGTTTTAGTTGAGAATCGATCCCTTAGTTAGTAATGAATAAAACCTTGCGCTTACAATTAATACAATAAATGAAAAAAAAACATAACTTGACACGCCGTTCCGCTTAAGAATTAACATAAAAATCGGATTAGATCGATTGAAATCGAAAACACTCGGCACGGATGCAGGACGAACAAGGAACCGAGCGGTAAAAAAGCGAAAGGAAGCGGCCGGTAAGTGCGTATCGGTGTGAGGTTCGAGCCTAAAATACCTAAAACAGTGGCCCAAACCACCAAAACACGAAGGATAAAAAAGGTACTGGAGAAAAAAAAACATCCCGACGAAGCATGGCGGATAGAACGAAGGCAATAACAGACAGCACCAAACACAAAGCAAAATCAAGCGCAATTCCACGCACATGTTTCGGTCGTGTTCGGCCGAGGACCGCTCCCGCCGGCAGCTAATCGATCGATCGAGCGGTCAGCATGCGCATGCGGAAGCACGTGTTCTTAATGCGTTCACTGCCGATGCGTCTGCAGCCGGTGAGATGTGCAGCAATTTCCGCAAATCACCATCAGCGTGCTGCTCTCGTGCATTCTTGCGGTCTTGCGGCCCATCGGAAATCTGTTCTCGTTTCAGTTCGTACGGCCCTTCGTCTTGCCTCTTGCTGTCGTGCATTTGCCTTCCGGGGCCACGTTCTAAGTTTTTATGCAATTGATTGGAGGTTTGATGGTTTTTATGGTTTCGGCGTTTTTTTTCCAGAACCTTTTTTTTATCGGCTACGCGCCTTAGGATGTAGGTGGATTCCAGCGGATGGCACGCGAACATGCGGTGTGCGCACGCGTTGGGTGTTGTTACACGAGCCACCGCAACTGCTACCGGCACCAGGTTGGATTTCCATTCTTTTCCGTCCATCTAAATGCCTTCGCATCGCGCTGCTGCTCCGAAGCAAGCGTTCCATTGTTAAGAGTTTTGTGCGGGTGTTCCTTTAGGGAAAGTTCTTTTTTTTAAGTAGTGATTTTGAAGAATCTGGCGTAGATTTTTTCTGATACTTTCACTTTTTGCATGTTTTTGATTTTTTTTGCTTGGTTTTGGGCAACAAGCCATCTGAGTTTTACTTTCATCAAATTCTGACATCTGATGCCAGGCTGTGGTTTGTGGTCTGGGTGGACTAGTTGGGTCTTAGGAGATGCCAGATGCCCAATTTATCAAATTCTCAATGCTTTCTTAGTTTACAGAAAATCACAGAATAAGTAGTGAGTTTGATATTGCAATGAATAATACAAATGATTTTAACTAATTTTTGAATGAGTATATCATGCGAGAAACCGTGAAGAACTCATAGTAATCGAATGCTATGGAATAATTTCGACTAAACAGATCTTTAATAATCATTATAATCGTTTTTTGAGGGTTTTGATGAGAACAGCCCTTTGTGTATCTCTTTATTGTATCTCTTTATTCTTTACAAAGAAAGCTTTATTTTCGTATAGTTCTATTGTTTTGTAACTTAAAATGAGTTAAAACGAGTGAAGGGTTCGTATTGAAACTTATGATCTACTCTATACCATCTTATTTAATAGAAACAAAAAACTATTGAAGAAAATTATTGAAAAATTATCAAGAACTTATCCGACCTTATCCTTATAATTTCACTCAGTGATAGAAATGCCCCCCTACCGCATATCATTTTCTCGATTATTTTAATGCATTTGCTTCCCGCACATCATTAAAACGCTCTCAAATGGTGCTTCCCACCGTGTCGATATTGACAAACCCCAGGTACGATACGATCGAACGTGGTCGAAATACAATCCCCGTCCTACCAATCGCCCCACAAGCTGCAGTGCACCATCGCCGTCCCAACCGAACGCTTTTCTCCCACCCCAACACCCGGCACACGATGCATTTCGGGCTGAAAGCGACGATTATTTCCCGCGCGAGTGGGGACTAGATTCACCTCGTCCCGGCGTGCCCCCCCCCCTCTTCCCCTCCCAACCCAGCCCAGACCCATGTTCGCGGACGGAGGCGCGCGCACGCTCGCGCATCAGCCCTCGAGGGGGCTCGCACGCCAAGATAACTGGCTCCACCGATGGCGATGGCAGCGGCGGTCGTTGAACTCGCGTTCGATCGAACCGTCGATGCGCCGGGGGGGGGGGAGTCGCGGCTCTAGCTCTACGCGGGTCCCGAGATCCGGTCATCCACGTGTACCCACCGGAGCCCTTCCCAGAGCCTCCGACACCGTTGGTCTGTTGGGGTGGGAAAACGACACACACACACACAGACAGAGAGCGACGCTGAGCGCTGATGCTGCCGTACCGGTAAGCCCAAGAATCAAGCAGGAGGGGGCATCCGTTATTGACGACGACGGAGACGACGACGACAACAGCCTACCAGCGATCGGGCGGTTCCGATGGCGAACCGTGATGCATTTGCAACGCGGCGTGGCGGGTGCAGGTCACGTGCAGCTTAGAATGCTTGACCCCCAGGGAAGATGGGGGTGGGGGGGGGGAGCGAGAGGGACACTCGTTTACACGTGGTGGATGGAAGGCCCGAGAGTGGGCTCCTACGCCTGGGAGGATCTGTTCCGGTGGTACTGTGCTCACGAATCCAATCTGGGCTCCTCGTCAATTGCAACAGGCAAACGAGCGGGGGGAAAAAAAAGCCCGCACCGAGATTAAGATGCATTGCGTGCATTTACCATCGCAGCGAAAGCCATTAAAGCGCCTGATGTGTGTGATTACGTGAAGAACGGTTCCCGTCGGATGCTGCTGGCTCGTTTGCTTCACAGGAGGGACTTTTATGGACCAGCCTTCCTGAAGAAGGTAGTTAGATTGAAGCAATATGAAAAAAGTATATGCTTTAGAAATAAAAACACACTACATTTTATTCCAAACTAAATTAAAGATGTTTGCTGTATCAATCTATTCGGTATACCGCAACGAATGCATTCTTTCAAACGCTTCACATTCACAGCGAAGCGCGGACGTTACATAAGCAAAACGCACACCGGCACGGGCTGATGACGAGAAAAGCATTAGAGGCGTGCAGGCGCAACGTGAAGCACGGCACAGCAAACAATGGACGACGGGTCATCTTCCTGGTGCGCAGCCGTCGCAGCCGCCGCAGCCGAAAAGAAACGTTCCAATGGCGACGTAAAGAGCGAGTGTGCATTGTGTGAACAATATTACATGAAATGGTAATTAACGCCTGCGTCTCTAACGCTCTAACGCCATCAACACTCGCACAGGTTGCGTTCGGTCGGTGGTTTTATGGAGTTTTTATTTGTTTGTTAGGAAAACTATTGCCCGCCATTGGGAGGCATATGGCGGGGAAAAGCGGAGTGAGACGTGCCTTCAAATTTTCCATCATTTTTTTTAAATAATACGTTTAACTGTTTGCAAACTCTGTTCTTCCAACAAATAAACAATAAATAAATATGATTATTTGATAGAAATTGAAGCTGTCCTATTCAAAAGACATATCCATGAAACGTGAAGATCAATTTCAGATTCAAACAGCCACCGAACATCACTTCTCTGTGCAGAGAGAAGTTTATGGCCGTTCGATGCATCTCCTGCCTGTCGGGTGGGATTCTCCGAACGGCTTAAACGATCGTACGCATTAAAGGAAGATCTTTACACTCCTCGCACGCCGACCGTGGCCGTGCAGGCTATATGCGCCACCTATTCACCTATCCGCGTTACCCCTTTCTAGACACCTTTCTTCAGTGAGAGAAAGGGAGAGAGAGAGAGAACCCTCCCGAAAAAGCGTATTATATGCGCCATCATCAACGGAGTCCTCGCGTGGAACGCTCGTCATCTTCCTGCCCGATGAAGATGTCAGCAGCCGCGCCGTAATCAACCCCCGGAGGAACGAGCGGTTGAGTCCATTCGTTACTGTTGTTGTTGTTTTTTTACTGCCCCATACCGACACTGGAGCTAATTAATTACCCTATATTTCTAAACTCTCTGTGAAACGGACTGTTCTTTTTTATCGGCCCGTGCACCGACCGGTACTTAAACGGCCGTTGAAGTACGGCCCGAAAGGAAAACATGGAATAAAATAAGCACGCATAAAGGCGGGCGCGCGAGGCAGACGGATAGGAAGCGCACTAATGTGCGGTCGAGCATTGGCTGCCACCACGAGGCCCTCGAGAGGTGCCGGCGAGCATAAACCATTGATTTTGAACGACTAATTTAACGTGAAATTAAACGTTTAGCACGGCAAACAGAGGGATCGAAAGGGTGCCGGGCACGTTTATGGCTTGCACAATTGCTTAATTATGAGCGGCTTCTTGTTAGCAGGATTGGGGCAATTGAATTAAATGATTTCATGTCAATGAAATCAATCGAATATTTGAGATTTAATGAAAATAAATTTTGTCTCCGATTATGCAGTAAGAAAAGTAGTAAATTGAATCATAATTACTAAGAACTCTTTCTTGATAATGACTTCAATTAGAGTGCGTTAAAAAAAATTAAGAAAAAATATTACTAAAATACAGGATAAATTAGATACAGATACTCTTGTTCTGTCAGTATAAGATTGAATAGGATCTACATCCATCTCTTATTTGTAGAATGCAAGATATAAGGAAAAGAAACAATCAGTTTAAAGTTAAGATATATTGTTATCATCAGATTTAAAGAAGCTTGAAGAAAATGTAGGAATAGCCATTTAGCTTAGTGAGTATTTTTTAAATAAAGTATTTTGTTTCAATTTAAATTCTGTCCAAATTCTTCAATGCGAAAAATCATCCAATAGAACATAGCTCGGGCATCATTTTCCAATTTTGACAAATTACACAATATCAAATTTGTGCTGTTTTGCCAAGCATAATAGAATCAATCCAGTAAGAACACACACTAGCACACAAGAGCATGTTTATGAGAATGTTTACATGATTCTTACGAACGTGCAATATTTCTTTATGCTGTCCATTAAAGCATCGAGTTAAACATGATCTTCAATAGATCTCCTGAAGCCGTCAGCTACCGAACTAGTCCGCACCATATCGTACACGCACATTGGCCCCGTGAAAACACGCGGCACCCCTCCCGATAAAGTTCCCTGAACCTGGGCAAAAGTCAGGTCGGAAAATGCAGCGTTACAAGCGTGCGCACCCGGGGCCCGATCGTTTCCAGCACGCCAACATTCCTCACCCAGAACACACCCATAAATCTCCCATCGCATCGCAGCGTCGCCCGAAAGGGGCATGTACACGCGCGCAAAGGAGCAGAAACAAAACGCGTCGACACACGGAGACACACTTCACAAACTGGCAGGCGAACAACATTACGAGCTGATAACAAACGCACTGCACGAAGCGACCAGAAGTCAACAGACGTCTCAATGCGCCCGTGTACGTGTGCGTGTGCCCATATCGTGTAATCATGGTGTTGTCGTGTTGCTTCACTTTGCTTCCATGCGACGACGACGACGACGCCGTCATCCTCGCCGTCATCATCTCGTCATCATCTTCATGCTCGACGCGAATGCATCAAAAAACATATTGCATCGATGCAGCGCTCTCGCCCCACACGCGTTTCGCTAGTCGCATTATCTCAGCCTCTTATTTATATCGATCGCGTTCCATTCCGCGTGCGCGTGGTGATGGGAGGGGCCCCCCCCCCCCCCCCCCCCCACCATTCACGCGACCGAAAACCCGATCCCGGTGCACGTGTACAGCTTCCCGGTTTGCCACACTTGCCACACCGATCCAGCTGATCTTTCCTAGCGGGCCGTGTCTCTCGCTTCCACCACGCTCTTTCTCGCTGCACTTCACCTCTCGCGCATCGGCAAGGTGTTATTGACCTTTAATCAAGATCTATTAATTAATGATAAAAGACGCTGTGTGCGTCCACCAACACATGCAGCCAGCTGGAAGCTGGAGGGGAGCGTGGCTGGGAGGCCACGAGATAAGGTGATATAACGCGGACGGGGACGGGCAAGATACGGCACCACCAGCGACATCATAGGACACGGATGCAGCACGCAATGCAGTGCCGCGCTCGAGAGCGCCCGGAGATCAGCGCTATCGGCACGCTCGAAAGGCACGCTGAATCAAACAAAAAACGTGGAACGAATGGGAAAACAAATCATGAGGAAAAG
>KZ071446.1:2133-12507 GCA_002091845.1 Anopheles cracens | reverse complement strand
TGCAGAAAGCACAAATCTACTCGATCACTCGGCAGCGGCTGGTACGCATGTGTGTATGTAGGTGCACAAATCTTAACCTCGTCGGGCTAACTAACGCTCACCGCGGTGGTGCTGCCACGGGGAACGCACGCTGCCGGTACGCTCCCTGAACGATATGAGCCAAAGTCAAGGGTGCTTTGGGCCAATAAATTTTCAAGATTTATTTGACAGTGCGGCGGCGCAGCATAAACTTTCGTTGTTTCGGGTCGGCCAATTTTGAACACAACCAACTTCGATCTCGATTAGGCACATCGTTGCGGTCCGTGCCCGGGGAGTCATTAATCGGCCGCAGCGATTGATTATGGCAGCGAGGAAGACGAGACGAGTGAATGTAGATCTATCTCCTCCGAAGCCTCTCCCTTCGGTCCGAGCCCAACTTGCTTGCACTGTACCCGTGTAGGGTCGGCAATAGGACTGGCCGGTTAGTCAATCGTACCGTGCGGTGTGGTTGGTCAGTCAACTACTACCGCGGGCACTTATCACGAAAGGGCAATCTGACGCTGACGGGCGCCTGTTCGAAGTCGAAAGGAGCAAAATAAAGTTATAAAAATGCCACTTAGCTCGTCTTGTGCAATGTGCCGCGACAACGTTGAGCGATTACCCATGTCAACAGCGGAGACAATCAAAGTAATGGCAATTTCACTTTCAATTTCACATTTGCATTCCACATTTGTGGAATGCCTAACGAGTTGATAGCATATCATAGTGTTAAGATCATGTCACGATGTCGCTGTGTTTCTTTATAAAAATGCATTTAATTAGTACCATTTATTATCAGATGGATCTAGATTTTATAATGTTAAAAAAATGAAATGGTATAAATGCCACCATTTTTTTATATAAAACATTCATTCATTCACTCAATAAAACATGAAACATTCATTCAAATACCCTGTTTTCAATCGTTTATCGATATACAGGATTGACTCAAATATGCTCTATTTTTGTTCATATTTCATGTACTTTTTTAGAATTTCATATTTATCCTATAGCTAGACTATTCCCCAGAATAATCCATGATTCTGTAGAAGAAGGCATAAATGATATGATCCTTTTTGATTTTTTCAACCATAGAATAACGTACCAGGCGAACCCTGCATTCGATAGCCGTCAGTTATCATGATATCGTGATAGGAGGGGGCAAAAAACATAATTTGGCGGGAAAAACTCGGCAAGCATCCAATCGAGATTACCCCGACCCGATACGGAGAAATTGAATGAAACCGTTTCTGGTGCTGCCGCTGCTGCGGCATTCAGAAGGAAACGATGGCGCGGCTCGGGCTGTGCTTTTGCTATCCAATTTGGAAACGCTGCAACCGAAGTCACCGCACCGATCCTGTCTCCCTGCCCGCGAATGCAAGCGCTTTGGAAAGAAAAAGTCATCCGCCTCTGTCGCTGGTCATGATAACTCTTTTTTGTTTTCTGCCTCGTTCGCCTGCGCTCTTCTTCTCACTCTCTCCCGCAAGCTGCACTCTCTGCTGCAAGCGAATAAAATGTACACTAGCGGAATCCTCGTCCAGGTCCAGCTAGGCCCGTCCCGAACGTTCAAATGTTACCAAAGCTTCGGCGGACGAGCAGCGCGATATCATCATCACCGGGCCTGGTCAACCGGTAGGCCTACCCCCGTTTCGGACCCGGGACCGGGGTTAAATGTTATGAGAAACTTCGATCTCGATTAGGCACATCGTTGCGGTCCGTGCCCGGGGAGTCATTAATCGGCCGCAGCGATTGATTATGGCAGCGAGGAAGACGAGACGAGTGAATGTAGATCTATCTCCTCCGAAGCCTCTCCCTTCGGTCCGAGCCCAACTTGCTTGCACTGTACCCGTGTAGGGTCGGCAATAGGACTGGCCGGTTAGTCAATCGTACCGTGCGGTGTGGTTGGTCAGTCAACTACTACCGCGGGCACTTATCACGAAAGGGCAATCTGACGCTGACGGGCGCCTGTTCGAAGTCGAAAGGAGCAAAATAAAGTTATAAAAATGCCACTTAGCTCGTCTTGTGCAATGTGCCGCGACAACGTTGAGCGATTACCCATGTCAACAGCGGAGACAATCAAAGTAATGGCAATTTCACTTTCAATTTCACATTTGCATTCCACATTTGTGGAATGCCTAACGAGTTGATAGCATATCATAGTGTTAAGATCATGTCACGATGTCGCTGTGTTTCTTTATAAAAATGCATTTAATTAGTACCATTTATTATCAGATGGATCTAGATTTTATAATGTTAAAAAAATGAAATGGTATAAATGCCACCATTTTTTTATATAAAACATTCATTCATTCACTCAATAAAACATGAAACATTCATTCAAATACCCTGTTTTCAATCGTTTATCGATATACAGGATTGACTCAAATATGCTCTATTTTTGTTCATATTTCATGTACTTTTTTAGAATTTCATATTTATCCTATAGCTAGACTATTCCCCAGAATAATCCATGATTCTGTAGAAGAAGGCATAAATGATATGATCCTTTTTGATTTTTTCAACCATAGAATAACGTACCAGGCGAACCCTGCATTCGATAGCCGTCAGTTATCATGATATCGTGATAGGAGGGGGCAAAAAACATAATTTGGCGGGAAAAACTCGGCAAGCATCCAATCGAGATTACCCCGACCCGATACGGAGAAATTGAATGAAACCGTTTCTGGTGCTGCCGCTGCTGCGGCATTCAGAAGGAAACGATGGCGCGGCTCGGGCTGTGCTTTTGCTATCCAATTTGGAAACGCTGCAACCGAAGTCACCGCACCGATCCTGTCTCCCTGCCCGCGAATGCAAGCGCTTTGGAAAGAAAAAGTCATCCGCCTCTGTCGCTGGTCATGATAACTCTTTTTTGTTTTCTGCCTCGTTCGCCTGCGCTCTTCTTCTCACTCTCTCCCGCAAGCTGCACTCTCTGCTGCAAGCGAATAAAATGTACACTAGCGGAATCCTCGTCCAGGTCCAGCTAGGCCCGTCCCGAACGTTCAAATGTTACCACAGCTTCGGCGGACGAGCAGCGCGATATCATCATCACCGGGCCTGATCAACCGGTAGGCCTACCCCCGTTTCGGACCCGGGACCGGGGTTAAATGTTATGAGAAACTTCGATCTCGATTAGGCACATCGTTGCGGTCCGTGCCCGGGGAGTCATTAATCGGCCGCAGCGATTGATTATGGCAGCGAGGAAGACGAGACGAGTGAATGTAGATCTATCTCCTCCGAAGCCTCTCCCTTCGGTCCGAGCCCAACTTGCTTGCACTGTACCCGTGTAGGGTCGGCAATAGGACTGGCCGGTTAGTCAATCGTACCGTGCGGTGTGGTTGGTCAGTCAACTACTACCGCGGGCACTTATCACGAAAGGGCAATCTGACGCTGACGGGCGCCTGTTCGAAGTCGAAAGGAGCAAAATAAAGTTATAAAAATGCCACTTAGCTCTGGGTGGAATTTGTTGCATTTCAGTTTCGCCGTCGATAAAACGCTAAACTCCGGGGCCCGGCTTGCTTACATTTTAACCTTTCCCCGTCTGGCTGGATCGAACGAAAGATGGCGCGTTCCTCCGTCGTTGTGAAACAATGATTCGTGTCTTTCGAAGCGTGAAAATGAATTCCAGCGTCGTCGTCGTCGTCGTCGGGGCCAGAATAATAAAATACAAGCACACACTCGCAAGCTGATCGTCTCTCGGCAGCGAAAGCAGTGGAGTTGGTGTCGCGCGCCTCCGCCGCAGTTTCAGTGCGGGATGAGGCAAAACTCATTTCTATCATAAGCCGAACGAGGTGTTTCGCGATTTCATTACGGCGCACCAAACGAGGAAGCTCCACGGTTCGGTTGGCTGCGGCAACTTCATGCCCGCTGTACCGATGTTCGCGAAAGAATCGAACCCGGCGGTAGATCCACAAGGGATGCGCGGCAAGTAGGAGGGGGCAAAAAACATAATTTGGCGGGAAAAACTCGGCAAGCATCCAATCGAGATTACCCCGACCCGATACGGAGAAATTGAATGAAACCGTTTCTGGTGCTGCCGCTGCCGCTGCGGCATTCAGAAGGGAACGATGGCGCGGCTCGGGCTGTGCTTTTGCTATCCAATTTGGAAACGCTGCAACCGAAGCCACCGCGCCGATCCTGTCTCCCTGCCCGCGAATGCAAGCGCTTTGGAAAGAAAAAGTCATCCGCCTCTGTCGCTGGTCATGATAACTCTTTTTTGTTTTCTTCCTCGTTCGCCTGCGCTCTTCTTCTCACTCTCTCCCGCAAGCTGCACTCTCTGTTGCAAGCGAATAAAATGTACACTAGCGGAATCCTCGTCCAGGTCCAGCTAGGCCCGTCCCGAACGTTCAAATGTTACCACAGCTTCGGCGGACGAGCAGCGCGATATCATCATCACCGGGCCTGATCAACCGGTAGGCCTACCCCCGTTTCGGACCCGGGACCGGGGTTAAATGTTATGAGAAACTTCGATCTCGATTAGGCACATCGTTGCGGTCCGTGCCCGGGGAGTCATTAATCGGCCGCAGCGATTGATTATGGCAGCGAGGAAGACGAGACGAGTGAATGTAGATCTATCTCCTCCGAAGCCTCTTCCTTCGGTCCGAGCGCAACTTGCTTGCACTGTACCCGTGTAGGGTCGGCAAGAAAAAAAACACAACAAGCAGTTCGCGGGAAGTCCGCGATAAGTTATGCCAAATGTTGTCCATTCCGCCAAAAAATATGTAGCCGCAGTCAATACGCTCAAATCGGCGTGCCACCGTCGTTCGTATATCCGCACATCTGCATACGGCGTCGTGCAAAACATTGCAGTTCGATCCAGCGACCAAAATATAAATTGCGCGGAATGGGTGGAATTTGTTGCATTTCAGTTTCGCCGTCGATAAAACCCTAAACTCCGGGGCCCGGCTTGCTTACATTTTAACCTTTCCCCGTCTGGCTGGATCGAACGAAAGATGGCGCGTTCCTCCGTCGTTGTGAAACAATGATTCGTGTCTTTCGAAGCGTGAAAATGAATTCCAGCGTCGTCGTCGTCGTCGTCGGGGCCAGAATAATAAAATACAAGCACACACTCGCAAGCTGATCGTCTCTCGGCAGCGAAAGCAGTGGAGTTGGTGTTGCGCGCCTCCGCCGCAGTTTCAGTGCGGGATGAGGCAAAACTCATTTCTATCATAAGCCGAACGAGGTGTTTCGCGATTTCATTACGGCGCACCAAACGAGGAAGCTCCACGGTTCGGTTGGCTGCGGCAACTTCATGCCCGCTGTACCGATGTTCGCGAAAGAATCGAACCCGGCGGTAGATCCACAAGGGAGGCGCGGCAAGTAGGAGGGGGCAAAAAACATAATTTGGCGGGAAAAACTCGGCAAGCATCCAATCGAGATTACCCCGACCCGATACGGAGAAATTGAATGAAACCGTTTCTGGTGCCTGCCGGTACGTGAACGATATGAGCCAAAGTCAAGGGTGCTTTGGGCCAATAAATTTTCAAGATTTATTTGACAGTGCGGCGGCGCAGCATAAACTTTCGTTGTTTCGGGTCGGCCAATTTTGAACACAACCGCTTCAAACGTTCACTTTTCTTCTTGCTTCCGCCCGGGATAAAGAAAACACCCGAAGCTCCACCATCCCGGTGCTTCCTGCACTCGGGAATGGCATAAAGGACGGCCGCACAAACACCAACTTTCCTAGACGGTTCTCAGTTATGATCGTACTCCTTTCCATCGCGCGATGGTGGCTCGCCGTTGCTGAGCGTGCCTTTTCCACACCACTTTTGCCAGCCAGGGTGAGGTGGTGCAGGGCAGAAAAATCGTTAGCGAGCTTTTTGCTGTTATTAATTTTACTTACCCGCCCAAACCGGGTGGCATTTACGAGCGTGGAGTTTCAGCGTCGGGCATGTGGTGGCCACTGGAAGACACCGGAACGTTCCATAATTCACACCACCAAGTGAGGGATGATGGTGAAAAACAGAGTCGGGGAAAAAAAACGGCACGGCGCGCTGACCTCCAATTCCATTCTTTCGCCGCACCGCCACCCGCTCGGATGACCGATGGGAATGGGCGACATTGGAAGTCCGACGTCCCGATTTGCGTGCGACGGCCGACGGTGACGGGCCATTGATTGATAAATCGCCCGATTTATGATAAAAAAAACTTTATGTTGGCAGCGATCGGCGGAAGGGCCCACAAATAGCTTAAATTATGGTATGTAGAATTTTTCACAAATAGCCTCGATGCCAGGTGAGGCGAGGAACCCATCGGGAGGCAAATGAAGGTTAAGCGGCAAAATCAGCCAGGTAAAAGCGGGTAAAAGCAGGGGTGAGCAATGTTTTTTCGTCACATTCCCACGCTGCCCCCTTATGTGTCGCTCGTAAAAGTTCGTTCGATCTGAAAATTGCGATCCCTCTCGTCGAATTCCGCCAGCTTCGGGAGCGATTAATCTGAGGCACTTTTGTTATTAATTGTACGCATAAATTACACGCGCATGGGGAAAATGAAATGATTTTTTTTCTCCCTTTCGTTCACTATCTCTTTCTGCTGACAATTATCCATTCTACTGGCAAAAGAGTGCCCCGTTAAAAGTGAAACTAAACTCAAACGCCCCTTGGGATGAAGAGGAAATCCTGCAGAAAGCACAAATCTACTCGATCACTCGGCACTCACATCCAACGGGCCCGTCCGAGAACCCACCGACCGAACGATCGTCGACCACCGCCGGAGATAACCTCCCGCTCGTTGATCGACATTAAAAGCCCTTCATCTGATTGTGCATGATGCCGCCGCTCCGGTTCGATTACACCATCCGCGGCTCCATCTGGCTGGCAACCGTCCGGAAAAGGTCAGTTTTCGATGCAATTCACGCGCGTCCGCTCGGGAACCCGAAAAGCGAACCGCGATCGAGCATCGAGCGGCGGCCCTCGAGTGTCGTGAAACTCGACGACGGCAGTCAATGTCAACGATATTACTTAACTGTGCCGGGCCCGCTGGAAGCAATAACATTCCTTCAAATCGCCCGGTCGGGTCCGTGTGGCTGGTGCACGAGTACCCGCGCGCTTCAGCCGCTAGCATAAGCCAAAGTCAATCGCGCCCGCTTCAAGGCTACCGGCACGACCGCGTCCAGGTGAGAGGGAAAAGAAGCCGAAGTTATTATCATATCCGTACCGCCATCTATCATGGCATCGCGTAATCGACTCGCGATCCCACGGTTCGGCGGCGCGATCGCGCACTGGGAAAGCAAAACGACAAACAAATATAGCTCTATAAACAAATTTAAAACAATCAATTAGCAAGGACACCGGTATGCGCACACTGGCACGGCACGGCGCGCTGACCTCCAATTCCATTCTTTCGCCGCACCGCCACCCGCTCGGATGACCGATGGGAATGGGCGACATTGGAAGTCCGACGTCCCGATTTGCGTGCGACGGCCGACGGTGACGGGCCATTGATTGATAAATCGCCCGATTTATGATAAAAAAAACGGCACGGCGCGCTGACCTCCAATTCCATTCTTTCGCCGCACCGCCACCCGCTCGGATGACCGATGGGAATGGGCGACATTGGAAGTCCGACGTCCCGATTTGCGTGCGACGGCCGACGGTGACGGGCCATTGATTGATAAATCGCCCGATTTATGATAAAAAATTGCGGTCCGTGCCCGGGGAGTCATTAATCGGCCGCAGCGATTGATTATGGCAGCGAGGAAGACGAGACGAGTGAATGTAGATCTATCTCCTCCGAAGCCTCTCCCTTCGGTCCGAGCCCAACTTGCTTGCACTGTACCCGTGTAGGGTCGGCAATAGGACTGGCCGGTTAGTCAATCGTACCGTGCGGTGTGGTTGGTCAGTCAACTACTACCGCGGGCACTTATCACGAAAGGGCAATCTGACGCTGACGGGCGCCTGTTCGAAGTCGAAAGGAGCAAAATAAAGTTATAAAAATGCCACTTAGCTCGTCTTGTGCAATGTGCCGCGACAACGTTGAGCGATTACCCATGTCAACAGCGGAGACAATCAAAGTAATGGCAATTTCACTTTCAATTTCACATTTGCATTCCACATTTGTGGAATGCCTAACGAGTTGATAGCATATCATAGTGTTAAGATCATGTCACGATGTCGCTGTGTTTCTTTATAAAAATGCATTTAATTAGTACCATTTATTATCAGATGGATCTAGATTTTATAATGTTAAAAAAATGAAATGGTATAAATGCCACCATTTTTTTATATAAAACATTCATTCATTCACTCAATAAAACATGAAACATTCATTCAAATACCCTGTTTTCAATCGTTTATCGATATACAGGATTGACTCAAATATGCTCTATTTTTGTTCATATTTCATGTACTTTTTTAGAATTTCATATTTATCCTATAGCTAGACTATTCCCCAGAATAATCCATGATTCTGTAGAAGAAGGCATAAATGATATGATCCTTTTTGATTTTTTCAACCATAGAATAACGTACCAGGCGAACCCTGCATTCGATAGCCGTCAGTTATCATGATATCGTGATAGGAGGGGGCAAAAAACATAATTTGGCGGGAAAAACTCGGCAAGCATCCAATCGAGATTACCCCGACCCGATACGGAGAAATTGAATGAAACCGTTTCTGGTGCTGCCGCTGCTGCGGCATTCAGAAGGAAACGATGGCGCGGCTCGGGCTGTGCTTTTGCTATCCAATTTGGAAACGCTGCAACCGAAGTCACCGCACCGATCCTGTCTCCCTGCCCGCGAATGCAAGCGCTTTGGAAAGAAAAAGTCATCCGCCTCTGTCGCTGGTCATGATAACTCTTTTTTGTTTTCTGCCTCGTTCGCCTGCGCTCTTCTTCTCACTCTCTCCCGCAAGCTGCACTCTCTGCTGCAAGCGAATAAAATGTACACTAGCGGAATCCTCGTCCAGGTCCAGCTAGGCCCGTCCCGAACGTTCAAATGTTACCAAAGCTTCGGCGGACGAGCAGCGCGATATCATCATCACCGGGCCTGGTCAACCGGTAGGCCTACCCCCGTTTCGGACCCGGGACCGGGGTTAAATGTTATGAGAAACTTCGATCTCGATTAGGCACATCGTTGCGGTCCGTGCCCGGGGAGTCATTAATCGGCCGCAGCGATTGATTATGGCAGCGAGGAAGACGAGACGAGTGAATGTAGATCTATCTCCTCCGAAGCCTCTCCCTTCGGTCCGAGCCCAACTTGCTTGCACTGTACCCGTGTAGGGTCGGCAATAGGACTGGCCGGTTAGTCAATCGTACCGTGCGGTGTGGTTGGTCAGTCAACTACTACCGCGGGCACTTATCACGAAAGGGCAATCTGACGCTGACGGGCGCCTGTTCGAAGTCGAAAGGAGCAAAATAAAGTTATAAAAATGCCACTTAGCTCGTCTTGTGCAATGTGCCGCGACAACGTTGAGCGATTACCCATGTCAACAGCGGAGACAATCAAAGTAATGGCAATTTCACTTTCAATTTCACATTTGCATTCCACATTTGTGGAATGCCTAACGAGTTGATAGCATATCATAGTGTTAAGATCATGTCACGATGTCGCTGTGTTTCTTTATAAAAATGCATTTAATTAGTACCATTTATTATCAGATGGATCTAGATTTTATAATGTTAAAAAAATGAAATGGTATAAATGCCACCATTTTTTTATATAAAACATTCATTCATTCACTCAATAAAACATGAAACATTCATTCAAATACCCTGTTTTCAATCGTTTATCGATATACAGGATTGACTCAAATATGCTCTATTTTTGTTCATATTTCATGTACTTTTTTAGAATTTCATATTTATCCTATAGCTAGACTATTCCCCAGAATAATCCATGATTCTGTAGAAGAAGGCATAAATGATATGATCCTTTTTGATTTTTTCAACCATAGAATAACGTACCAGGCGAACCCTGCATTCGATAGCCGTCAGTTATCATGATATCGTGATGGCAAACTCTGTAAATTTTGACAACCATTTTAAACATTCAAAATAAACGTCTCTTCATGGGAGCAGCCAAGGTCTATTAAAGAGAATGTCGAATATTAGCGGATTTGATCAAAATTCTTCTTCTAGTATTTTGACATAACAGGGGGCGATGCTTAGTAGGCGCTATAAACACTTACAGGACTGAAACAGTCTTTTGGTCACGCGAATAAGAGGTTTTAGTTTGTGTAAATGGTGTTAAAATTAGCAGAAAATTATTAGAAACAGATTTGCACCATTATTTTGCAGCAAAAACTGATTTAAAGTGATTAATTCTTTAATTTAATATCGCCATTTCGAAAAACCAAAAACGGTCATTTTTCAAAATCGCCCCCAGGAATGTCAAATGAACCCCCTTCTTCAGCTTCTTTTTG
>LULB01060243.1:0-10686 GCA_002091845.1 Anopheles cracens | reverse complement strand
CGAGACTGAACCATTGCGAAAGCCCACAACTACACTGACAATTGCTTTCTTCGTCGCTGTGGATGTAGAATGTAGCGTTTCACGATCACCCGCGGGTGCGCGCGTGTCCCGCGTGCACTGGATTTGATGAGTAAATAAATAATAAATGTGATGTCTGTCATAGAAACTGGCATTTTCAGTTCGACGGCGAAAGACGATTGAGGTAGAAAATTTAGTTTTTTTTTAGTTTACTGGATGATGAAGCAATGGATGAGGAGATGGCCGATGCGGATGAAAGCTCCAGTTCGGATGAGGATGAAGATATTAATGTGGGTCCCGATGGGAAGGAGAAAAAGGTCGGGCGAATTATTAAAGCTTTTGAGGATTCGGACGATGATACGGAGCTGCCAGCAAACAAACAGGATTCAGTGCCTACTGAGCCGATCAGTGGATCAGAAACGCATACAGATACACCATTGGATGGTAAGTACGTTGGGGAAATTTATGACATACTTCAACTTGTAAACATATTTTGCTTCCTTCTATAGGACTTAATGTATCGACGGAGATAAACTCGCACAATGAAGAAAACGAAGAAAACATGACCCTCCTGTGGAGGGATGATGAACCGGATCGTCCAGCGGATGCGGGAGAGGACGACTTGATGGCCCTTTGTTCGGGACGTTTTGCCACGCAGCTGCCGACAGAAAATCAACAATCCCAAGACGATGGTCTCGCCAGCACATCCCACGGAAGTCAATCCCAACCGAAGCCACTGTACGCACAGGACGCCGAAACATTGCGCGAGTCTCAATTAATGGATCTCTGCTCGGGACGCTTTGAAACGCAGGCAGTTCAGGCAGAGGTCGAAACTGGGACACAGAAAGCACAAAATGACGATAAGCTGGAATCACCGTCACTGTTGGATGAAAGCGATGTTTGCGTTGGTGGACGACTTCGGCTCGATTCATCCGACGACGAAACGGAGCGTACCACGAATGCCATCCAGTCGGTGCCGAAGAAAAATAAAAGGCGCAAGCGAAAACAAATTCACATCTCCGATGACGAAGACGAGACTAACCAGGAACCATCAGACGATGAAAAGGAGGTTGATTCTAACGATTCTGCGGAGGAAGTCGATGCGGTGAACGGTGAAGAAAGTGCGCAGCCTCCACAAACATGTCGATAAGGATGACACCGAAGCAGTTGGAAGATTTCGCGCGAAGGCTGGAGGAACGGGAGCTAGAGTCGCAGCAGTTCTTCAAGTCCGAAAGCGAATCGTCGGACGGTGAGGTCGAGAACAGCGAGAACAACAAACCTCAAGAAAGTGAACAGCATAATATGGAATTACTGCCTCACGGACAGGACGATGCAAAGGTAGTGGAGTCGGTTGGCGCAGAAGATCATACAGAAAATGAGCAAAAAGATGCCCCAGCAGTTGCACCGGTGAACGAAGACAGTCCGGCTGGCAATGTTCCTCCTACAGCCACGGCTACAGCCACGACACTGGATGCAGAACAAATTGATCCTATAGATGAAATAGTGAATCGCACGTCAGAAAACATGGAACAGATGATAGCCGCGTTTCAAGAGGCAGAACCCGCCGTCGAAGAAAGCATCAAAATAAACTACGATCTTTTATCGGCAGACATGCGGTCAACCACGCTGTCTGCTAAAAAAGCGGCTCTTCTAGCGACACTGAAGCTTCCATCGTGCCCAAAGTTGACCGGAAGCTCGGATATGCTGATCGATTTGGAAAGTGGCATGGTTCAGCCGAAAGCACCTACAGGACCCGAGATACTTTTTCAACGACTTGCGAAGTGCTCCTACAGCGGACAGAAGGCTACGTCGGGGACAAAGCAGTCGGTTAGCATCCTCAGCACCGAGGACGGCATGGTGAAGCTTAATACGGTATCGTTGTTCGCAAATGACGAACTTCCGTTGGTTCACAAAGAACCAACACCAGGGGAAGCGTATTTTAAGCTGCAACGGGTGTTGAAGGAAAAAATGGACAACAATCGTAGGGAATCGTTTCGGAAGCGGGAAGCCGAGTTTACAAAAAAACTGGAAATTGAAAAGGCTGAACAAGGCGGGGGTGCCACTGACGAGGAAGAAGACGAGGAGCTGTTGGAGGAAGAGGACGACGAGGACGAGGACGAGGACGAGGACGATGCAGAATCGGACGAGGAAGGTGCTTCTAACGCTGCTGGACAGCGGAAGAGTTTACTGGATGATGAAGCAATGGATGAGGAGATGGCCGATGCGGATGAAAGCTCCAGTTCGGATGAGGATGAAGATATTAATGTGGGTCCCGATGGGAAGGAGAAAAAGGTCGGGCGAATTATTAAAGCTTTTGAGGATTCGGACGATGATACGGAGCTGCCAGCAAACAAACAGGATTCAGTGCCTACTGAGCCGATCAGTGGATCAGACAGCCTCCACAAACATGTCGATAAGGATGACACCGAAGCAGTTGGAAGATTTCGCGCGAAGGCTGGAGGAACGGGAGCTAGAGTCGCAGCAGTTCTTCAAGTCCGAAAGCGAATCGTCGGACGGTGAGGTCGAGAACAGCGAGAACAACAAACCTCAAGAAAGTGAACAGCATAATATGGAATTACTGCCTCACGGACAGGACGATGCAAAGGTAGTGGAGTCGGTTGGCGCAGAAGATCATACAGAAAATGAGCAAAAAGATGCCCCAGCAGTTGCACCGGTGAACGAAGACAGTCCGGCTGGCAATGTTCCTCCTACAGCCACGGCTACAGCCACGACACTGGATGCAGAACAAATTGATCCTATAGATGAAATAGTGAATCGCACGTCAGAAAACATGGAACAGATGATCTCGCTTCGGATCGGGTTTACAGATCGTTTTCCTAGCGAGAAATTCATCAAACGAATAGGCTTTCGTACGATGGTACGGTACATTTATGTACGATTCTCGCGCCATGCGTTGTGATTCGCTTTGAATTATTTGTCTATCTTCCATCGCTTGCTTTGACGTCATCTGTAACCGAAAGCCCCAATTTTATATATTCCTGTCCAAAACCAGTTTCGATAATAACCCACCTTCCGAATGGGTCTGGTAGTCCCGTTTCTGGAATCTGCATTGTACTCGTCTTCCGACCCGGAGTATGTCGCGTTCCCCGGTTGTGCACGGGCCGATTCTTCGGCGGTTTCCTCCTCATCGTCGTCATCGAAAAATAAGTTTAACTACAAGGAAGTGCACAGAAGCGCATCGTCTCATTTCTTCGTATGTGGGCAAGAATCAGTACTTACATTTGCTAGTATATCCCGGGCTGACCTAACTTCGGTGCTCGATGCTCCGTCGTTCGCGTCTTTGTTCCGTTTGTGTATGATTTTTTCTTTTGAACCACCCTTAGTGTCTCCATCATCCGATTCCGAAAGAGCACCCACGGTATTTTTGGGCTCTTTGAACTTTTTCTTCGTCTGTTTCTTCGGTTTCTTTTTCAGCTCAGCTTCATCCTGTTCGCTTGAATCTGAATCTAGCAACGATTTGAATCGATCCAAGTTTACCGTACTTTTGTTTTCTGTGCCTATCTCTTCAGCCTTGGCGTTCGAAGATGTGTTTTCATCTTCGTCGGAGTCACTGTCAATAATATTCGATATCTTCTTCGACTTGCGATTGAGTTTATGTCCAGCTAGCTGATCCTCCCCGTCTGATGATGCTTTCTGAGCATCAACAGGTGCAGCTGCGGTATTCTGTTGCGGTTCTTTGATATCGTTCGCCTCGGTATGTTTTTCTTCGGAAACTAAATTACTCTGGCTCGAAGGATTTTCTTCTTCCGAGTCTGTTTCGCACCGCAGTGTGTCTGTGGCGTGGAGCTCAGAATCCGAATCATATTCCATTTCGTAGCGATACTCTGCAGTACATACACGAATTGAGCGAAATCAACTTAAAAAATACAAGGCACAAACTTTCACAACATCCAACAAAAACGTGCAGCAAAAACACACATAACAAAAATATACCGATCTATTGTGTACAAATGCTGCCGTTTTCCCGCCTTCACGCAACTGAGAAACGTCAACACGAAATCTGTCAGAATCGAAAGTGCGTTTATACCGCTGGGTTAAGGCGATTCCAGCGAAACAGCATCGTCAGTGATAATAAACAAAAAAAAACCGATCTATTGTGTACAAATGCTGCCGTTTTCCCGCCTTCACGCAACTGAGAAACGTCAACACGAAATCTGTCAGAATCGAAAGTGCGTTTATACCGCTGGGTTAAGGCGATTCCAGCGAAACAGCATCGTCAGTGATAATAAACAAAAAAAAAACGCGATTTCGGTTTGTTGCTCCCAAAAAACGTGCGGTAGCGGACATTTTATAGATATAACCATCGTTCGCTGCCCTTTCTTCAAGTAGGACATTACGGCGTCGCGCAAACCCGGCTTAAACACCACCACCCGATGCCAATCCGTCTTCTGCATCCAGTCGCCCGATTCGTACCTGGAATCATTTTGAAGCGTTTTGAAGGGTTTCTCCAACTGAGGCGCAATGCGTATTGGCGAGTAGTTCAGTTGAATTATTACCTGTAGTTGGAGTGTGTTGCAACGGAGAACATGACGACCGGGTGTTCATCGTTTCCACGCCGCTGTGGATCTGCTCCGACGCGTCCCAGCAGTGTGACAGTGTTTACAGCTAATTATCGAACAAATAGTACATTTCGAGATTATTCTTTTTAAGAACGAACGATGCCGTAAGACATTTCGGTGGATTTCAATAGAAGGCATAAGAATCAGAACGCTACTCACTTTTCTCTATGCGGGTCGGGTCTGTACAGTAGGCGCGATGAAGCCCACTTCGGGCCACTAGTTTACCAATGTGAAACATTATAAAACTGTACAGAATGCGATTAAACCAGGAACTTGAAAGTAATTTGTAACAAAACTATTCACATTCAATGAAGCTTTATTGCAACATGGAAGCGGTTCGCGCAATCACGAGCGGGAATAAACGTAAACAAAGGCGGCTGCCATCAATGCCGGCATCACTTCGATTATCCGGCTGACAGTGTATATCTGTGATGCGGAATATTCGGGTCAGGGGGAAAAATTCGTTCAAAATTGAATATTTTTTCTTCTTATTTTTTCAGAAACAGTACGCATACATTTCAAGTCCTTTCATAATACTTGGTGTGATAAGTATCATGTATTAAAAAAATAGACGTAGCATAAAATACGTTTGATATCAGCTACCCTTATTCTCAGTTATAATCTGTATGGAGTTTATTTTATTCTTATTATACAAAGCGATGCACCTTTTCTTGTTGAACAATCCAACTGTTTCCAGCACAAAACTGTTAACGCTCACGTCAACGCATCCAGCAGCATTTTCTTCCTCGTACTACTGGCATCTTTATCAGTCGTTTTCGCCTTTTTCGTGGTGGCGTTTTCCTCCCCATCGTCTGCGTCTAACGCACGCTTTGTGGACTGTACAAAAGGGCGAAGAAAAATATAACAAATGAGATATTTGAGCGTCTCCGATCCATCCGATCAAATGTGAATGTACCTTCTCAACCGCTGGACTGAGTGTGGAGAAGACAAAATTTCGCGCCTTTGCACTCGTCACGGTACTGGCGGTGTTCTCCGACTCGGGAATTAGGCTTGCCAGTCTGTTTAACGTTTCTTGATCGCGCGACAAGAATGATGCTTTATGACCCTGCGAAAGGAGTAGTAAAAACAGACGTACACATTAATACTCCAGTGCGAAGGGTTTTGTTCGATTCCACCATACCTGCCGGATGGAGGAACTTGAGATGAGGAAAGGATTATCTTCCTTCACTGCTGTCGCGCTACTGCTGTTGTTGGCGTTCGTTTTCTTAATGACGGTGATTTTCTTCTTTCCACTCATGCCTACGAGCGTAGTGTGCATATTTTCCAGCTGTTCCTGTCCAACAGCGCTGGTCGCCGGATCCGCTGGATTGAGCAGTGTCGTCGCCGTCAGGTCCACCGTGCTGAGGTCAATGTTTTTCTCCTTCAGCAGCACGGCACGCTCGTACCGCAGTTTGCGCCAGTTCAATTCCGTTTCCTCGTCGCTTCCCTCGCCCCCATTGGCCTCTCCGCCATCGGTTTCGGCCGACTGTTTGGCGTAATCCAGGCTGAACGTTTTCTCCACATTCTTCCACCGAAACTGCCGCACCCGCCCGACACCATCGTTTTCTTCGTCCTCAAGGAAATACTCCTTCAGCTGCTCCAGCTCCCGATCGTCCTGGTCAAGCATCTGCCGATTGTGTATCTTTTCCAGCTGCTCCTGGAGCTGCTTCTGATCGTACTGCTCCTCGTCCGCCACTTCGATATCGTATCGATCCGGACCCTTCTCATCCTCGTCCGCGCTGCCCCATTCCGACTCGGACAGTTCGGCCTCGTTCTCCAAAAACTTGGCCCCGATCCGTTCCTTTTCCTTCTTTGTAAGCCTAACTTCAATTTCATTCTCGTCCGAATCGTACTCCACATACCGTACGGGTTCTTCGATGGCCTCGTTCGCACTTTCTTCACCGTTCACCGCATCGACTTCCTCCGCAGAATCGTTAGAATCAACCTCCTTTTCATCGTCTGATGGTTCCTGGTAAGTCTCGTCTTCGTCATCGGAGATGTGAATTTGTTTTCGCTTGCGCCTTTTATTTTTCTTCGGCACCGACTGGATGGCATTCGTGGTACGCTCCGTTTCGTCGTCGGATGAATCGAGCCGAAGTCGTCCACCAACGCAAACATCGCTTTCATCCAACAGTGACGGTGATTCCAGCTTATCGTCATTTTGTGCTTTCTGTGTCCCAGTTTCGACCTCTGCCTGAACTGCCTGCGTTTCAAAGCGTCCCGAGCAGAGATCCATTAATTGAGACTCGCGCAATGTTTCGGCGTCCTGTGCGTACAGTGGCTTCGGTTGGGATTGACTTCCGTGGGATGTGCTGGCGAGACCATCGTCTTGGGATTGTTGATTTTCTGTCGGCAGCTGCGTGGCAAAACGTCCCGAACAAAGGGCCATCAAGTCGTTCTCTCCCGCATCCGCTTGACGATCCGGTTCATCATCCCTCCACAGGAGGGTCATGTTTTCTTCGTTTTCTTCATTGTGCGAGTTTATCTCCGTCGATACATTAAGTCCTATAGAAGGAAGCAAAATATGTTTACAAGTTGAAGTATGTCATAAATTTCCCCAACGTACTTACCATCCAATGGTGTATCTGTATGCGTTTCTGATCCACTGATCGGCTCAGTAGGCACTGAATCCTGTTTGTTTGCTGGCAGCTCCGTATCATCGTCCGAATCCTCAAAAGCTTTAATAATTCGCCCGACCTTTTTCTCCTTCCCATCGGGACCCACATTAATATCTTCATCCTCATCCGAACTGGAGCTTTCATCCGCATCGGCCATCTCCTCATCCATTGCTTCATCATCCAGTAAACTCTTCCGCTGTCCAGCAGCGTTAGAAGCACCTTCCTCGTCCGATTCTGCTTTGTCCTCGTCCTCGTCCTCGTCCTCGTCGTCCTCTTCCTCCAACAGCTCCTCGTCTTCTTCCTCGTCAGTGGCACCCCCGCCTTGTTCAGCCTTTTCAATTTCCAGTTTTTTTGTAAACTCGGCTTCCCGCTTCCGAAACGATTCCCTACGATTGTTGTCCATTTTTTCCTTCAACACCCGTTGCAGCTTAAAATACGCTTCCCCTGGTGTTGGTTCTTTGTGAACCAACGGAAGTTCGTCATTTGCGAACAACGATACCGTATTAAGCTTCACCATGCCGTCCTCGGTGCTGAGGATGCTAACCGACTGCTTTGTCCCCGACGTAGCCTTCTGTCCGCTGTAGGAGCACTTCGCAAGTCGTTGAAAAAGTATCTCGGGTCCTGTAGGTGCTTTCGGCTGAACCATGCCACTTTCCAAATCGATCAGCATATCCGAGCTTCCGGTCAACTTTGGGCACGATGGAAGCTTCAGTGTCGCTAGAAGAGCCGCTTTTTTAGCAGACAGCGTGGTTGACCGCATGTCTGCCGATAAAAGATCGTAGTTTATTTTGATGCTTTCTTCGACGGCGGGTTCTGCCTCTTGAAACGCGGCTATCATCTGTTCCATGTTTTCTGACGTGCGATTCACTATTTCATCTATAGGATCAATTTGTTCTGCATCCAGTGTCGTGGCTGTAGCCGTGGCTGTAGGAGGAACATTGCCAGACGGACTGTCTTCGTTCACCGGTTCAACTGCTGGGGCATCTTTTTGCTCATTTTCTGTATGATCTTCTGCGCCAACCGACTCCACTACCTTTGCATCGTCCTGTCCGTGAGGCAGTAATTCCATATTATGCTGTTCACTTTCTTGAGGTTTGTTGTTCTCGCTGTTCTCGACCTCACCGTCCGACGATTCGCTTTCGGACTTGAAGAACTGCTGCGACTCTAGCTCCCGTTCCTCCAGCCTTCGCGCGAAATCTTCCAACTGCTTCGGTGTCATCCTTATCGACATGTTCTCGCTTCGGATCGGGTTTACAGATCGTTTTCCTAGCGAGAAATTCATCAAACGAATAGGCTTTCGTACGATGGTACGGTACATTTATGTACGATTCTCGCGCCATGCGTTGTGATTCGCTTTGAATTATTTGTCTATCTTCCATCGCTTGCTTTGACGTCATCTGTAACCGAAAGCCCCAATTTTATATATTCCTGTCCAAAACCAGTTTCGATAATAACCCACCTTCCGAATGGGTCTGGTAGTCCCGTTTCTGGAATCTGCATTGTACTCGTCTTCCGACCCGGAGTATGTCGCGTTCCCCGGTTGTGCACGGGCCGATTCTTCGGCGGTTTCCTCCTCATCGTCGTCATCGAAAAATAAGTTTAACTACAAGGAAGTGCACAGAAGCGCATCGTCTCATTTCTTCGTATGTGGGCAAGAATCAGTACTTACATAATCACTATTTCTCCAACAGTTAAAGAAAATCAAAAAATAAAACTGATGGTCACGTACATGCCAAAGACGCAGAAGGGCACCTTTTATGCTGTGGACAACTCGCGCAAGACTGAAATCGCAACCCGGCTGATTGCCATCCAGCAGGCACCGAAGGTTCCACTCACTAAGATACCGCCTGCTGGAGAGGTTTTTCTCGTGCAGCTGGACAATCTTTGGCATCGTGCCGTTGGTAATGTTCCCTCCTCCAACAAACGCAACAACGCCGCCGTCCCGAGCGCAATGTATCTGCTGGATTTGGGCGAAACATTAACGTACGAGGCACACTTTCCCATCGCGGAAGCACCTGAAGAGTCGGCCGCTGACATGGCCCTCCCAGGGTACGCGATCAAATGTGTCATGACGCCGGAAATGGACCAGCTTCCAATGAGCCAGTACGATGACATCACCTGCACGGTGGTTGCTGTTGAAGGCGACACCCTCCTGGTAGCGGACAGTCCGGAAGCACCTGTAAAGTATGCCATCACAAGGGACACGCTCACCGAGGAGGAGCTGCGGCAGCTGGATGATCTTCCGCAGAGCACAACGAACGCGATGAAAGCCGTGCTGGGCTATGTACCGAAGGACGACGCGGAACTGTGCAAATTTTACGACCCGGAAACGAAACGCTGCTTCAAGGGGGCCAACTGTCGCATGCGCCACGCACTGAAGGACCCCGACGGCTGGACGATGGATAAGGACACGGTTTCGGCGTTCATTCCGGCCCGGCTGGAGGACCCGCAGCCCGACAGTTTCGTGACGCTGCTGCCGACGTTCATTATCGACGTAAATCTGTTCTACGCCCACATCATCGGCGACGAATGCAACGACCAAAACTACACGGAACTGATGACGAAAATGAACGACCCGCAAACAGTGGCGCAGTACAGACTGCTGAAACGGATGCCAGGTAAGAATGCGATGGTGGGTGATTTTAGCACCATTCCTTGCGCCTGTCTCAATGAGAAGCATGTGAAGGTGGTCCCATCGCCCCCTCTCCTTTAATCGTGTTTAACTTTCAGCCCTCGGAGAGCTGGTACTGGCCAAGTACGAAGAGGTTTGGTACAGGGCGACTGTCTGCGAACAGTTCGAAAGTACCGTGAGCGTGTTTTATGTGGATTACGGCAACACGGCAACGGTCGGCACGGACGAGGTGCGTTGTTGGGAGGATTCATTCAAGTACCTTCCGTACCAGGCCGTATGCTGTCGGATCGCTAACATACAGCGCATGAAACCGCACCATCTGGAGGCGCTGGAGCAGCTCAACACCGCAATCCTTGACAAGCGGCTGAAGGCGTTAGTCATGTAAGAGCGCGCTCGGGAAACGCCAACGTGCGAGGTTACGGTCATTTAATTCGCCCTACCGGTAAGTATTTATTATGTTATCATTCTTTGATAATGCAATAAATGTCTAGACCAATCAGCATCAGGAGACGGAAGAGAAAAAAAACGTACAAACGCAACCCACCGGCCCTCTAATGTATTCTGGTAAGATCCTCGACAATTTTAATAATGTCATCTACTGATAAAACAAGTATGAGGCTTCTAAACAGTTTGGATAGAGTGCAAAAAGTATCATCCACAAGATGTCGTTCACGTTGTCAAAATTTTAAAGGTCTAGAAAGAAAATGGGAAAAGCGGCTTTGACCTCTCCAGCAAATTGTGCCAGCTAACTAGATCGCCACCTTTTTTCCATGCACCCGGCGATGGGGGACCATCTTCACCCATACAGAGACCGATGTACGCCGAAAAAGGTGCAAAC
>KZ071443.1:237105-250273 GCA_002091845.1 Anopheles cracens | reverse complement strand
CAGCGATTTGAATTCTAACCCAACAAAAAAAACCCACTCACCACAGGAAACAGGCGCTGCCGGCACTGCTCACGAATGCAATAGGGAACGAACCAGCTGAGGGCAAAAAAAAAACACGAAATAAAACCAAAAACGGTGCATAATGGTGGAGTTTTGTGCACCGGCTGCCCGCCAGCGCTGGCTCGTGCAGCGTGGAGCAATAGGCACTTCACTTTGTCTTATTTACGCTTAATTCACGCGGCTACTGCCAGTTTCATACATACAACCTGCTAGGAATTCATTAGCTTGTATAATACTTCACCATTCGTTCCTTATCGTACCAACTAACAATAATACATTTCAAACGTAAAAACTTCAGCTTCAAATTTCCCTCGCTGCTTCTCGAAGTAAACTAGCCTCGTCGCGCATCGTAACATTTCGAACGAGCTCAATCAGCACGAATTCGGCCACGAACGAGCGCCAAAACGCCCATCAAAATGCAACGGTGCCGGTCCAAGCCGCATCCAATCACATTTACTTCGCATGGGCTTCGTCCAGTTTGGTGTCCTTCTGTGCGTTGCTGTTTTTTCTTGCTTAGCTCAACTTTCACTCCATGGGCTGAGTGTAGTATTTGCTATCCCTCATTTAAGGCATACTGTATGTTCATTCGCGTGTTCGGATAATTCGCTGGTTTAAGAATGTTACCCGTCTTTTACGTGGTTTTCGCATGAGAGTGGTACGACGCTGTGCGCACCACTATTTATTGATTACCCGGAGTGGATCGGAGTGGATGACGTTTACAATTGTGTTGTTTATGTTTTGCACGAACACTGTATTAAAAAAAAGTATAAAATGGTTTGCTTGCTCTTGGCCTATTGATGCAATGATTATTGATTGCATACTTTCAAGCGTAGTAAGCTCATGTATGCCTTAAATTATGCAATAGGCACTTCACTTTGTCTTATTTACGCTTAATTCACGCGGCTACTGCCAGTTTCATACATACAACCTGCTAGGAATTCATTAGCTTGTATAATACTTCACCATTCGTTCCTTATCGTACCAACTAACAATAATACATTTCAAACGTAAAAACTTCAGCTTCAAATTTCCCTCGCTGCTTCTCGAAGTAAACTAGCCTCGTCGCGCATCGTAACATTTCGAACGAGCTCAATCAGCACGAATTCGGCCACGAACGAGCGCCAAAACGCCCATCAAAATGCAACGGTGCCGGTCCAAGCCGCATCCAATCACATTTACTTCGCATGGGCTTCGTCCAGTTTGGTGTCCTTCTGTGCGTTGCTGTTTTTTCTTGCTTAGCTCAACTTTCACTCCATGGGCTGAGTGTAGTATTTGCTATCCCTCATTTAAGGCATACTGTATGTTCATTCGCGTGTTCGGATAATTCGCTGGTTTAAGAATGTTACCCGTCTTTTACGTGGTTTTCGCATGAGAGTGGTACGACGCTGTGCGCACCACTATTTATTGATTACCCGGAGTGGATCGGAGTGGATGACGTTTACAATTGTGTTGTTTATGTTTTGCACGAACACTGTATTAAAAAAAAGTATAAAATGGTTTGCTTGCTCTTGGCCTATTGATGCAATGATTATTGATTGCATACTTTCAAGCGTAGTAAGCTCATGTATGCCTTAAATTATGCAATAGGCACTTCACTTTGTCTTATTTACGCTTAATTCACGCGGCTACTGCCAGTTTCATACATACAACCTGCTAGGAATTCATTAGCTTGTATAATACTTCACCATTCGTTCCTTATCGTACCAACTAACAATAATACATTTCAAACGTAAAAACTTCAGCTTCAAATTTCCCTCGCTGCTTCTCGAAGTAAACTAGCCTCGTCGCGCATCGTAACATTTCGAACGAGCTCAATCAGCACGAATTCGGCCACGAACGAGCGCCAAAACGCCCATCAAAATGCAACGGTGCCGGTCCAAGCCGCATCCAATCACATTTACTTCGCATGGGCTTCGTCCAGTTTGGTGTCCTTCTGTGCGTTGCTGTTTTTTCTTGCTTAGCTCAACTTTCACTCCATGGGCTGAGTGTAGTATTTGCTATCCCTCATTTAAGGCATACTGTATGTTCATTCGCGTGTTCGGATAATTCGCTGGTTTAAGAATGTTACCCGTCTTTTACGTGGTTTTCGCATGAGAGTGGTACGACGCTGTGCGCACCACTATTTATTGATTACCCGGAGTGGATCGGAGTGGATGACGTTTACAATTGTGTTGTTTATGTTTTGCACGAACACTGTATTAAAAAAAAGTATAAAATGGTTTGCTTGCTCTTGGCCTATTGATGCAATGATTATTGATTGCATACTTTCAAGCGTAGTAAGCTCATGTATGCCTTAAATTATGCAATAGGCACTTCACTTTGTCTTATTTACGCTTAATTCACGCGGCTACTGCCAGTTTCATACATACAACCTGCTAGGAATTCATTAGCTTGTATAATACTTCACCATTCGTTCCTTATCGTACCAACTAACAATAATACATTTCAAACGTAAAAACTTCAGCTTCAAATTTCCCTCGCTGCTTCTCGAAGTAAACTAGCCTCGTCGCGCATCGTAACATTTCGAACGAGCTCAATCAGCACGAATTCGGCCACGAACGAGCGCCAAAACGCCCATCAAAATGCAACGGTGCCGGTCCAAGCCGCATCCAATCACATTTACTTCGCATGGGCTTCGTCCAGTTTGGTGTCCTTCTGTGCGTTGCTGTTTTTTCTTGCTTAGCTCAACTTTCACTCCATGGGCTGAGTGTAGTATTTGCTATCCCTCATTTAAGGCATACTGTATGTTCATTCGCGTGTTCGGATAATTCGCTGGTTTAAGAATGTTACCCGTCTTTTACGTGGTTTTCGCATGAGAGTGGTACGACGCTGTGCGCACCACTATTTATTGATTACCCGGAGTGGATCGGAGTGGATGACGTTTACAATTGTGTTGTTTATGTTTTGCACGAACACTGTATTAAAAAAAAGTATAAAATGGTTTGCTTGCTCTTGGCCTATTGATGCAATGATTATTGATTGCATACTTTCAAGCGTAGTAAGCTCATGTATGCCTTAAATTATGCAATAGGCACTTCACTTTGTCTTATTTACGCTTAATTCACAAGGTTACTGCCAGTTTCATACATACAACCTGCTAGGAATTCATTAGCTTGTATAATACTTCACCATTCGTTCCTTATCGTACCAACTAACAATAATACATTTCAAACGTAAAAACTTCAGCTTCAAATTTCCCTCGCTGTTTCTCGAGCTAAACTAGCCTCGTCGCGCATCGTAACATTTCGAACGAGCTCAATCAGCACGAATTCGGCCACGAACGAGCGCCAAAACGCCCATCAAAATGCAACGGTGCCGGTCCAAGCCGCATCCAATCACATTTACTTCGCATGGGCTTCGTCCAGTTTGGTGTCCTTCTGTGCGTTGCTGTTTTTTCTTGCTTAGCTCAACTTTCACTCCATGGGCTCCATCACTTTCTCCGATTGACCAAAATCCTGTCCATCATCGTAACGACTCCATTTCTTCGGATGGGGGGGAAAGGGAAAGCCCTAAACACATTTAATACGCGACGCGCACCCCGTGAGGGTGAGAAAAACGCAACATCAACAGATACAAAAGAATCAGTCGTACACGCAAACACACGCACACACACATAGGCAAAACGCAAAAAAGCGCAATCAAGTTAATGCGAATCGAGATTACTCATTTTTTCTTGTCTTCACTTCTTTTATCTCGCTTCCTCTACTCGCAATGCTCTCGCGGTACCGTTTGCGGAACTATTAACGAAAAACCGATACCGAGCCATTGTTTCGGCCGAAACTCACCCCGCAGGAAGGATTAGGGGAACGATTTTCCATCATCGCTCATTTGCTAAAACCGTGACCCGTGCCGCACGAAACGGTAGGCTCAGACTTAGGCGATTGGTTCCTCGGTGGGTTGGGGATGGAATCAAGTCAAACAAAACCAATCGTGCCTATCGTTCGCATCGCGTGTGTTCGTGTGAGAGTGGAACGGAAATCCCGCTGAAGGGAGCGAGAAAACAATCAATCCAATTGTTGGGTAAGAGAACAAAACGAAAAAAAAACGCCTTGTCCTGTGATTAGGCGGCAAGTGAGTGGGATATTTGTGGTTCGTCTACAAAATTTCTTTCCACAATCAGTCAGGGCTGGTTTGTTACTGCCGGTGCTTGGCGAGATGGCATCTATTCTTTCCATTGTTGGAACGAAGCGTGTCTCGTCTCGTTGGGTCTAGTGATGTACCAAAAGGGCCGTATCGATTAAGAGAGTGATTCTCGAAAAAAGATTGAACGGTTCGACGTTAGTTGCTTTGAGGTTATGACTCATATTTATACGTGAGTTCTTCTTAAGAACGTCGCTTCTTGCTTATATTTTGGATGATTCTGTGGAGTTCTAGAATCTTCGCGGAAGCTGACTCATATTTGAACTCTTTCCTGGAAAGCATAGTCAATTCTGCAATATCCCGATTTAAGAGAAGATTTTCAAAAACTCGTTTCAGGGATTCTTGTACATCCCTTTTTGGGTAACGATTCTTCGAATCTAAAATTGCCATGAGAGTCGTAATTTGAAATATTTCAAAAAATCTCACTCATGTTCTTCAAAAAGCACACATCACTAGTCAGGCTGGCTGAAATTTCACACGCAACGCCCATGGCCCCAAACCACAGCGAAGAGAGCCGCTCGCATCGAACGCTGTCATCGCCGTGGAAACGTGGACCGATCCTGCCTTTATTTCACGCCCGTCTCTCCAACCCACCCGGGGCTACCGTTTCGTTTGACGAAATATATATTTTCGCGAACCAATAATGGCTCGAAACGAGATTGATTGATTCGTTTTCTTAATGATTTTTCTTTGCGCTCTGCTCTGCCATTGCCGAAACGCGGCCTGCTTTTTTTGCGGCGCCACGATGGATCTTCGGCAAAAGAAGGCGGTGAAGGCGACCGGCGTCGGCTTTCCTGTTGACTTTCGCACAATCACGTGGTTTTGTCCGTGCGGCCGTGGTCGGCAAAGCTCCCCAATTCGTCGAGAACAATGCTGATGCGCTGCGGGAAAAGGAACGGAGAAAGATTCCGGGCGGAACAGTTTCCTTCAGCGCGAGCTTATCGTACGCTTCGCGCCATTGTGCGCCGACCGTATCGGTTACTGTCCATCGATAACAAAAACCGCGTTTTATTTTCCTGCCCGGTCCCGCTCTTGATGGACTTTTCGCTTATCCTTCTTCTCGCCTTGCCCCACGAAAATGTGCCTTTGTTGTCAGCAGGACATCGTACAATGGCTACTTCTGTGTGTTTGTGTGCGTGTGTTGTATCTTGTTTCTCCTTTCTCTGCCAGCTCCTCCCGGTGAAAGCATCGTTCAGTGACTCGTACTTTATTGTTTCCTTCGGACACACACACACACACTCAGCCAGGCCACCCAGAGTCAGATCGATCGATCGATTGTGGTGGTATATCGATATGGATTGATGATGATAAAAAAAACGCCTTGTCCTGTGATTAGGCGGCAAGTGAGTGGGATATTTGTGGTTCGTCTACAAAATTTCTTTCCACAATCAGTCAGGGCTGGTTTGTTACTGCCGGTGCTTGGCGAGATGGCATCTATTCTTTCCATTGTTGGAACGAAGCGTGTCTCGTCTCGTTGGGTCTAGTGATGTACCAAAAGGGCCGTATCGATTAAGAGAGTGATTCTCGAAAAAAGATTGAACGGTTCGACGTTAGTTGCTTTGAGGTTATGACTCATATTTATACGTGAGTTCTTCTTAAGAACGTCGCTTCTTGCTTATATTTTGGATGATTCTGTGGAGTTCTAGAATCTTCGCGGAAGCTGACTCATATTTGAACTCTTTCCTGGAAAGCATAGTCAATTCTGCAATATCCCGATTTAAGAGAAGATTTTCAAAAACTCGTTTCAGGGATTCTTGTACATCCCTTTTTGGGTAACGATTCTTCGAATCTAAAATTGCCATGAGAGTCGTAATTTGAAATATTTCAAAAAATCTCACTCATGTTCTTCAAAAAGCACACATCACTAGTCAGGCTGGCTGAAATTTCACACGCAACGCCCATGGCCCCAAACCACAGCGAAGAGAGCCGCTCGCATCGAACGCTGTCATCGCCGTGGAAACGTGGACCGATCCTGCCTTTATTTCACGCCCGTCTCTCCAACCCACCCGGGGCTACCGTTTCGTTTGACGAAATATATATTTTCGCGAACCAATAATGACCAGAGCAGAAGAAGCAAAAAACAATCCGGGAATGTTAGAATCAAAGAAATAAAAGGGAGAAAGGCACTCTGCGAGCCACGCGGGACCACGACAACCGCATTCCGCTATTGATTATTCAATGAGGATCAAATTGTCATTGAAAATATCCATTAATTCTTCGGCCAAGTGCGGGTGCGAGGGTTTTTTTCTCCTCCACGTGGCCAGTGGGATATTTCTCTCACGGCGAACCGATAGCTCATCATAATCAGCATCATTACCGGAGCGAGGCCTACTGCGTTTTTTCATCGTAAATCGTGTGCAAGGTGTTTTCATGCAGCGAACATACAGTTGATCACCTAACGAATGGTACAAGATAAATTTTTGCGAAAGCGATAAGATATTTGGATCAATTCTTCTCTAAATTCAAAGCAAAACATTGATAGCGAAGCAAATAACTCATACAGTAAGTAATAATTATGAAGCATTGAATGTATTCCATATAATTGGACACTTATGACTATCTACGAAACTATTTATGAAGCTATTTACGAATCATGACAAATTTGATATGAGATTGATCTAGAAGATTCAAAAATTCCAAAGATATAATGTAAAATGCTCTAAGATATGGTAGATCGCTTGTTTTGGGCGATATGCTTAATAACATTACAACTACAATCTTATGGTAAAACTAGAAGATTATAAACTAGTATGCACTATTTCTATTTCAAAGAACTATTTCTCTTCAATTGTTAAACGGTGACAATAGGCCATTGATTCAAATTTCAACTTGTGGGGATTTTAAACATTTAACTGTCATAAAACCAGTAATCAGAACGTTCCAAGCCTTGTGAGAAACTTCCTCAACCTATTCCTAATAACCATGGGAAACCCTGTACAATAGCAAAACACCAAGATCACTCACCAGCCCAGTGCTTTTTGAGTAGAATGGATAGTAAGGATGGATGCTAAGGTTGTGGCCACTGGATCACATTT
Source organism: Anopheles cracens (assembly GCA_002091845.1). NCBI lineage: Eukaryota > Metazoa > Arthropoda > Insecta > Diptera > Culicidae > Anopheles > Anopheles cracens. The sequence continues at coordinate 243,038 of KZ071443.1, read as the reverse complement.
TGGATGAAGCTGTCCGTTGCTTCCAGATGGTTTGGGAACCATTTAAAGCTCCTCCAACACAACAAGCAACATCAACAGCACACAGTACCAACAAGTACATTTCCCCCGCTGTGAAATGGCGAAATTTACTACCCATCACCGGACGCCCGAAATAGGCTTCCGTAATCAAGAAGATGATAAAAGTCATCGGGACGATAAAACGGAGCAAACGAAGAGAGTGGTGAAGGGAAGGGTGGAACGAACGAAAAAAAAACACATCAAAACCGTGTCGATGTCCTCTTTCCGAAAGTCATAAATGGGAGAGGCATTCGTGCCGTTAAGCCGATAGTGATGAGTGAAACAAAATGAAGATATCATCGCAACGACGCTCGCTGGAAATCTTCCCTGGCGATTCTAATGGAACTCCTCGGTTTCGGGTTCGTGCTGGCGGTGGGAGAAGAACCTGCGCGGGGGGAAATCGTTTTGTGCTTCCGGAATTACTGGCTTCGCAATCGGGATCGCCACGCCGGGGGTGGATGAGATATCATTTCGCACCCGGCAACCCGGCAGAAATTGTCCTCTGGACACCGGTAAAGGACATTAGCGCGGAGCAGGAGAAGACCAGAGCAGAAGAAGCAAAAAACAATCCGGGAATGTTAGAATCAAAGAAATAAAAGGGAGAAAGGCACACTGCGAGCCACGCGGGACCACGACAACCGCATTCCGCTATTGATTATTCAATGAGGATCAAATTGTCATTGAAAATATCCATTAATTCTTCGGCCAAGTGCGGGTGCGAGGGTTTTTTTCTCCTCCACGTGGCCAGTGGGATATTTCTCTCACGGCGAACCGATAGCTCATCATAATCAGCATCATTACCGGAGCGAGGCCTACTGCGTTTTTTCATCGTAAATCGCGTGCAAGGTGTTTTCCTGCAGCGAACGTACAGTTGATCATCTAACGAATGGTACAAGATTAATTTTTGCGTTAGCGATAAGATATTTGGATCATTTCTTCCCTAAATTCAAAGCAAAACATTGATAGCGAAGCAAATAACTCATTCATTAAGTAATAATTATGAAGCATTGAATGTATTCCATATAATTGGACACTTATGACTATCTACGAAACTATTTATGAAGCTATTTACGAAGCATGACAAATTTGATATGAGATTGATCTAGAAGATTCAAAAATTCCAAAGATATAATGTATAATGCTCTACGATATGGTAGATCGCTTGTTTTGGGCGATATGCTTAATAACATTACAACTACAATCTTATGGTAAAACTAGAAGATTATAAAAATTTCATATTTTTTCGTTCCAAACAAAGAATGTCTGGAAACAACTTGGATGCAATATGGAGCAGGTTGAATTTACCTTCACAAACAAAAAGACTCCCGTGTACCAAACCTGTCATGAGCCACTGTACGTTTCTCGAGACGACTGCTCTAGAATCCACACCGCAAGGACGCAAATAACTTCGACGAGGGTGTGGTGAAAAATCTCAACATACAGAGATAGAGAGAGAGAGAGAGAACACAAGAGAAAAAAACCCAGAGCCGATCAGGAAAACCGACCTGGCTTGCGGGTTTGGGGTGGGGGATAAATATCGGCATCGTTTTCGGAACGATTGATGAGCTTGACTTTTTTTCTCTGCCGCGTCTCGTCTCCGTGCGACGGACGCTCGAAGGATACTTGATGTGTTCGATGGGCCACGTCACGTGATACCGTTTCTCTGCCGCGTCTCGTCTCCGTGCGACGGACGCTCGAAGGATACTTGATGTGTTCGATGGGCCACGTCACGTGATACCGCCTGCTGTGGTTTCGTTACGTTTTTTTTTTCGCTCTTCCTTTGCTGCCCAGTATAAAGACATCCTCCGGTCGCATGGCTGGTAAGTACCCATTGACGAGGTCGCAACAGGAATCTTCAAAGCCGAAGCCAACGTCCCTGGTGCGTCCACCAGCGTACGATACGATACGGTGCTGGTGTGGGGGCTTTTTTTCCTCTCGCCGTTGTTGTTCCTTACCATTTCTTTGTCTCGCGGTCTTGTTGCGCGCCTGGGAAGACTTTTATGTGCGCTTCGTTTGCGGTAATCGAGTCGGTGGAATTAAGAATTTCGGTATCAGGTTCCTATGGCTCTTGTGTGTGTATGTGTGTCTGTGTCAGAAGTGCTGTTGAATTGCGTGAGATAATATTTTCGTTTCAAGCTGGCGATTCCTTCTTCGGAGCGGCATGGCGAAGCGATTTTTGCGATACGAACACATCCTTAAAGATGAAAACGATAGAGACACTCCGGTGCACTAATTCGCTGTGTTCTCTTTAAACGAAACAAGAGCATCACTTGCGTGCGTCACGTGCGCGCGAAGAAAGGATCGAAAAATCAATGTCCTCCTCCAACGCCTCCGGAGCCCGGGGTCCGTATCGTATCCCGGCGCTAACGATTTCCATTCCGATTAATGGCCAAATAATACACATTTTCGATGCGTCATAATCGCTTCATCGATAAGACTTAATGACCGGCCTAACGATGTTGGCCCCTCCGAGCCGGGCTCCACATCAAAAGGCTCGACGGCTCCCGAGGCGTTCCCGTCTAATCTGCCACGGGATCAACGGCTAACGACCACCACAACAGCCCGGGCACGAACCGGGGGGGAACGGAACTGGCCACACCGGTTCATTACCTCTCGCATCGAAAACATCGAAATGGGAAAAGTCCGGTCATTTCAAGATGCTGGCCGTTGCAGGCACTCCGAAGGTATGAAATTGATAACATGACCTCCGTCTTGTTCGTCCCTGTTCGGAACTGGAGAGCTTGTTGCAGTTCTCACCTTCTTTCGTGCGAAGACAGACGGACGGAGTAGCTCCGGTATCATTAGAAGCAATCCCGCTTCTCCGGGCTGCAAAGTTTTCGTCCTGTCCTGCCCTGCTTGCTGCCTGCTGCCATCTGCAACGGGTGCGTACATGTATTTAATTAAAACCTTTATCGGGCAGACTTTCTCCCGCTGCTCCGTGTCCTGTGGCAGGTGAGCGCACGTAACTACCGGCACTGGAAGCTCCTTGCGACGCGCAGGATTGGTAACAGGTGGACGCTACTTGCTACTCCGGGGCACTGTAGTGTCCGGGGTGGCATTGTGCGCCAGATTATATGTATACAAGTTTATCAGTGTTATTTCAAGCGCTTTCAGTGCCCCGTTGTATCCAATTATTATTATGCACTCCGTAGCGGAATGGACAGCAGCTCGTTCCGTGCCGTTGCTAATGCTTCCTGTTATCCTGTCTGCAGGCGTGAGTGTGTGTGTCGGTATGTCTATGTGAGGGAATGGATTTTCCACAAAAGCAGGAATTTGATACCGTTCGTTTAAACTTTCTCGCAGCAGCCGAAAAATCTCGATCCCATTCTTCGTGCGTCTTGCTGGAAGCAGCTTTAAGCAGATTTCATTGTTGCATTTTGCACGCTTTATTTTCTGCTCAATTTTATGGGCACTATTGCATGTGTGTTTGTGTGCGTTTTCCTCCTAGCGACAGACCAGCAGAGCTTCAGGTACAGAGAAAAGCAAAAACATTAGCCACTCATTTTTAAAGCTGGTCTAAAGTGGCACAAAAACAGAGACTGAGCTGGGATTTGGTTCCATCAGAGCCTGCTACGACTCGAGCGGGATGGAGTGTAATCAAGCTGGCGGACTAGATAAAACGCGCAATATAAAACAGTGCGTGCAAATTGATTTTGTCCACGGCAACGAGACGTTATACACTGAGCCAGACGCACTAATACGTTTTTCACCGGCGTTTTTCATGCTTAAGCGGTGGCTTCGAGGATGCAAAAAAAAATCGCAATCCTCCAGGTATGTGTGTCCCCATTCGCCAGGTGGGAAAGGGATTTTAAACGTCATTTTTCACTTTCCGCCCCGTTTGTTTTCGCTTTGTTTTGTTCGATTGTGCAATCCGTTGCTATTTCCAGCGATCGACGAACTAAATTCAATCTCCGAACTAATCGCTCATTGTGTGTCAATTAGGGAAGCTGTTTCATCCACTGGGCAATTTTTAGTAAAAAGCGATCAAAAAACTTTTTTTTTGTGTTGATAAAAATGTTTTGCATTGAGATTGCATACTACTAGGCGCACATTTTCTCAGCTAGAAAGTGTTCATTGCGAATGTTTTTATACTTAGCTGGCAAGCTTTAATTAAAATAGGTAAAAATTCGTTCATAGACTGTTCGGTGAGCTGATTTGAACTTTGAACTTTGGCGTAAATGAGCTCAATTATTGATTGAAATAACAACGCCAAAAAAGATTTAAAAAAATAATATGTATTGCATACATCTAGGCGCATTGTTATCTTTGCACTACGTTAGAGTGGTGGATAAAACAATTTATTCAAGGACAGATCAAGTCGTGTGCTTAGAATAAACGCTTCTACTTCTTTGTTTGTTATTTTTTAAAATTATTTACAGTTATGATAAAATTTAAGCCTCTAATAGGTGACGAGTAAGATGTTGTACAACGCCCAGAACCAGGGTCATACAATCAACCCAATTCTTAAGAAATATATTATAGAATAAAAAAATTACTTCAAACACTCCTTAACTTATTTATCATAGTGTGCTTATAGTTGATCACCGTGGTCATTTATGTTGTACTCTATGCTTCTAACACTAAAGACCTCATCTTATGGATCTTATGGAGTTGGATTTATCAGGTCGACCAAGTCATAGTCACATAAACGAAGAAACAAAATAAAAGATCGAACGTTCATAACGTAACACCTACACTGTTGATATCTTCTAACCAAATGTGTCAAACCAAAACATATCTAGATCATTGAAAAGTATATATCAAGATCTAAAGGACACAAGAATGGACACAAGTCTAAAGTATCGTTTGGTCAATCGGCTCGTTTCATAAGGACGTTGCCTTATGCAAACTTTAAAACCCATTGCGTGCACCGTGAACCACATAGCAATACATTTTCATCCTCAAATATCAACACATTTCTTCCCTCCAACGGCCCCAAAAAAAAACGTGAAACTGAAACTTTGTTGGAGTGTAATCAAGCTGGCGGACTAGATAAAACGCGCAATATAAAACAGTGCGTGCAAATTGATTTTGTCCACGGCAACGAGACGTTATACACTGAGCCAGACGCACTAATACGTTTTTCACCGGCGTTTTTCATGCTTAAGCGGTGGCTTCGAGGATGCAAAAAAAAATCGCAATCCTCCAGGTATGTGTGTCCCCATTCGCCAGGTGGGAAAGGGATTTTAAACGTCATTTTTCACTTTCCGCCCCGTTTGTTTTCGCTTTGTTTTGTTCGATTGTGCAATCCGTTGCTATTTCCAGCGATCGACGAACTTGAAAGTAAGCAGCGCCGGCGAGGTGGAAATTGAAATTAAAATAAACACAGACACAGTGATAAGGTCACACGGAAGGACTGGGCAAATGGCTCACACACATACGCATGGACAAATTGCGTAAAATATGGTGCAGCACAAAGCGGACAAACTGGCGCACTGAAAACCCGGAACTTGATGCTGAATTTTCATTACGAACCATTCTGAAGGCCCTTCGTCCCGGTCCAGTCCGTGAAGTGAAATGAACACATTAAAAATGGAGTGAATGAAGCGAGGACGGGTTTTTTTGTTGAGGTATACACACATCGCAAAAGTGAAACACATGGAAACGACTTTCCACGCGCGCTTCCGCGGCCAGCCTTTTTTTTCGCCCGGCCTGGCAGTATGGATTGTAATAAAATAATAAAAAATCCGAAAAAAGGCCCCACAGCACAACAGTCCGTCCGGTGACCGGGCAAACGCGCCGGGAACGAAGTCTCGCTTCGGACCCGGCATTCGACATCAGATGTGTTCGGCAACGACGGAAAAAGGGCCAGCCAGCCCAGCCATTTGTTATTTTATTTCCCCGGCAACCGGCTCCCGGCAAACGTGGCGCGTCGC
>KZ071443.1:215189-225191 GCA_002091845.1 Anopheles cracens | reverse complement strand
CACAGCTATAAATCCAATTTTGAAGTCGATTTAGGAGCGTTTTAATGAATCGCAGCGCAGCAGTTGCTGCAAACAAAACCAACAGTCATCTAAACACGTAGCGCTATGATACTTTTCCGTAGTCCATTCTTTTTTCACGCATAAAGGTATATATATTTGAAGAAAAAGCAAAACGTTTATGACAACAAAGTTAAAATTATCGAGCCGTTCTTGATTGCAGCTTATCCAGATTTGCAATGAAAAGTTTTAACGAGTGCGACGAATGATGAAACTCTGTGGTAGAGTTAGTGAGCAGACAGAACAAAACATATTTTTATACTACACTGCAAATTCGCTGCAACTCCGCGCAAAAGGTGTTGGCTTTCGGACAATGATCACACTGGCCGCTGATGCAAACTCGAGAGAGAGAGAGAGAGAGAGAGAAGTGTAAAAGTAAGCAATAATGAAAGCAATTCACTTTTCTTCCCCGGGTTTAATCGGGGAATCGATTGTACAATGAAAAAGTGGAGGTTATTCCTTTAGCGTTTCTTTCTTGAGTACTATCTTCCGCAATCATACGAGTACGATTGAGTAAGAGTGTAATTTCTAGTCCGTTCGAGCAGGCGTAGAAGATATTGACAGCTTTCAAACAGATCTCTGCTAGGCCCGTAAGCTGAAACGGTTAACTTCGCGTGGACAGAGTGGTGTACACTGTAGAAAAAAGAAGAAAACTAACCAGTCAGTCAGTTTTGATAGTGTTTCATTTGTCGCGGTATGGTTTTCGCAACGATTTCACGGTCCGAGCTTTCGTCGACCGAATCGTTCGTTTATATTTTCAATCTCTCTATCTCCCGCACTCACTGCAAAACGCGTGAAGAGATGTCCCTTTCGCGGGGAACACCTTCCGGTTTGAGGTTGAAGTGGAGTAGGTGGGTAAAACGTGCAATAACAAGAGGAAGTAAGGTTAATCGCTAGTGGTAACAGACGAGTCTGTGTGGCAGCGCGTATGAGACACTTTGTACCATAAGACATCCGCCATCTTGCATCCCCCGAAATCTAAGTCAAACCTGCTACACAACCTAGCGTTTTAAGCACCTAGACTAGCGCGTATACTCTTTGTTTAATTAAAACTAGTTTTCGCTTTCCCGGCGCCTGTACCCGGGCCGGATGTGTGCCGGTGACAGGGCTGGGTACTGCGCATCTTCTCAGCCTAACGTTCGAACAGGTTCGTGCCTGGCGCCAGCGACGGCGCGCCAAATATACGCCGTCTTCTGGGAAAGAAGAAACAGCGCTCGTAGCAGCAAGAATGATTCCTTAAAAAAGTTCATTCTCCGCTGACTTCCGGTCGCTGGATCCGGGCGAGGAAGTTTCGGTCGTGTCATCGTCGGCGGCTCGCGGATGGAAGGATGTTGATTTTATTTGCTTCCGTCGTAAATTGCCATTCAGCGGAGCGTTCCTCTGCGGTTGCTTTGCACCGTTGCCGCTGATTGATTATTGACAGAGACGAGAATATTTTCTTCCCATTCTCAAGTCCGTGCTGGGCGTCGCGGTGGGAAGTTGTTCGAGACTTTACGTCTCAATGGGGGGAGGGGGAGAAGTTTGCAGAAGAAAAAAAATCGATATGCCGGCCTCGTTACTGCTGGCTGGATGCTTAATGCAATGCTTTTTTCATGAAATGTATAAAAATTGTACCGTCACGACTGAGAGGAGCCCTGTTGCCCACCGGTAGACCACAATGAAACGGCAGAAACCAAATATACAAAGAGGAAAGTTGATCCGGATGGGTCCGGGCTGGACTATTAACGTTTTTTTCCCCCCAGCATTGAAATTCCCGGCGTCACCTGTAGGCAGTGTCCAACGGGCAACGGGCCTTATCCCAGCTGGACCTCCTCCATTCCGGAAAGCAGCCGCCGGAAACCAGAAGAAGATGATTCTGATGAACGAATTTCCTTTAGCCACGCCACGTACAAAGCGAGGGACGGTTGTAACAGAATGAAAAAAAAAACCTGACAAGTCGTCACCAATTTGTCAAAACGTCACTTTTTCCTTTTGTTCGCCAGCTAAACTAACTCCTGGACGCAGGAAGTTAAGGGAAGATTTTTTGTTATGCTCCCCCACCTGGCGCGAATTACAGCCCGTGGAGCAAAACGCGACGACGATTACTTCGTTATCGTGATCAAATTTAATTGGACGCCTCGGCGCGCGACTGGACGAAGTTTCGGTCGTGTCATCGTCGGCGGCTCGCGGATGGAAGGATGTTGATTTTATTTGCTTCCGTCGTAAATTGCCATTCAGCGGAGCGTTCCTCTGCGGTTGCTTTGCACCGTTGCCGCTGATTGATTATTGACAGAGACGAGAATATTTTCTTCCCATTCTCAAGTCCGTGCTGGGCGTCGCGGTGGGAAGTGTGAATCAAACATAGGCACTCTTCTTGTCACTTTTATTAAGTTTTTTCATATATCATTTCAACGATTTAGTTTTTAAGTATAAAAATGTATTTAATTCTAATGTAAGCCTCCTAGATTAACATGTGCATAGTTCATTTTAAACTTTCTTAAAATCAAATAAGCTTCTAGTCAGTTTTACACAATTGTTCTTCAGTAACCTCAATCTTTTACTGTACCTTCGATAGGCAAATTTTAAATTATTGTACAACTAAAAGAAAATAACTAGCATTCAGTCTATCGTTTAATTTATTTTATTTCTTTTTTCTCACAATTGCGTGTGCATGTGATGAAAGGCACTGGACAAATGCAACGAGACACAACAAGCACAACAGTAGAAGAAACCCCACAGATGCAACGAGATCTCTGAACGAAGTAGCAAACCCGTTTCTGAAACAACGAATTAGGACATAAGTAAACACGACGCGTACTGTAAATATTAGGCTCCAGCGCACGTCCGAGCGTGCAGGCGCAATGGGAGGAAAAGGGATAGGACAACCATGCAAACATTCCCACGCACACACAGACAAACGAGCAAAGTAATGCGGGTCCCCGGAGTAGTGTTCGGAAGGAACTAAACTGCAAAAGAAAACTATGGAGACAGTTTGGAGCGCTAGATATATGCATACTTCTACTCCAGCGTACTCCTTCCGTTGTTTGTCCGTCTGTCTCTGTGTGTGTGTGCGTGCCTGTGTGGTGGATTGTTTGTGTGCTAGCCTGTTTGTATGTGTGTTAGTGTGAACATGCGTGAATGGATAGGTAGAGCGGGTGAGGGGGATTTACTTAAAACTCAATTCCTTCGTCGTTGCGTGCGCTAATACAGACACACCCTACAGACGCAAAACAAACGCAAATATTATATTAAATTATTATATATTGTATTGTATTATTATTATATTATCGGATTGATTGATTACACTTATTGATAGTGCCGAGGCGGAGGCGCGGAAAACAGAAATGGATGAAATATAGTGAAAAACAAAACCAACAAAAGCCCGTCTAACTATTATGCAAATAGCAAAGTAGGCTAACATTTTCCAGTAGACTGTAACTCAAAAAAGAAATGGTTTGTTTCTTCTTTTATTGTGTTCCTGCCAGTTCTTTGAGTTAGTTCGTTTGCAATTATTTCAAATATTTGCGCTTGTACAACCTTCGCTAAACACTAACACACACACACACACACGCTACACCTACCAAACACGATTCTCATAAAATGGAAACCGAGTCCGAATTGAGGCTCTCCACTAGGCGTTTGGGTCGATGGAAAAAGGGGCGGATCGGAAAGAAAAGTTCGCACCGGAAAGAAAACGCAAAAGCGGCGTAGAAGAGCGCAAATGATTGAGATTTTGACGGCTAAAAAAAATTGATTCACTTTTCGAGTTTTCCGGTAAGTAAGCGCGGGCTGGAAGAACAGCGCGGTTTGATTATTCAAAATTTATTTCAAGAACATACTCCCACTGTACATGGAGGTTGGCACTGAAGCGTGCTTTTGGCTTTATCAAGTGTTTTTTTGTGAAATATTCATGCAATTCTTCATTTTTCTACTAGAATGCTATTAATTCTCTTATAATATTCAATTATATAATAATGTCTGTAAACATACTTGAGCTCGAACAATATTTAAGTTCCATTAGAACTCTAGAGTTTTTTCTGAATTTGTTATGAAAGTACATAAAAAACAGCTTACAGTATCTCAAACACGAAATGGGACCCTTTGAATTCACACCATCATTTTGATAGAGCCATCTGTCAGCATATTAAATATAATTATTACATAATTTCTAATCCAAACATCAGTTCAAAACATCCGAAAAATGCGATCAAGTCCCCATTTTCCCTATTCCTTCGTTCCTACTCAAGTATTTTATAGATTAAATTATTTGTTATTACTATTTTTAACATACTTAATGACAACTCTATCAAACTGTATCATAAAAAAAAAGAAAATTATTCTTATCGTAGTACAAAATATGAAATTATCAAAGAAAAACTGTAGATTTATCAAAGAAAAACTAGAATTTTAACCAAAGCTAGGTGACTCTTGCCAGGAAGAGAGACTATATGAAACTATTATGAAACTAAACCGGATGAGTGTAACGGAAAATGCGAATTTTCAGTGCACTGTAGTTTCAAACATAATGCATAACTAAAAACCAAATATGAATTTTATCATGATTAAGCATTCTATCAACCTTTTCCCAATCATTCAATTTTGTTAAAAATACATAACATCAATAAATTTCCATTTTAGTATATAGGTTTTGTTAGAGACTTTTCCGTTTGAGTTTCATAATCGGCCCTTATGATATTTTTTTTGTGAAAACCGGTTCCTCCACCACTAAAGTAGCCTCTATTGTCTATATTTGTTCATTATTTTCATTTTATGTTTTCAAAAGATGCTTTCATTGCTTAAATAACATTCAAAAAATTAACCATCCGCGACGATAGAGAAATATCGCTTTCTTCAAGCTAAGGTTAGCATTAGTTTTAATTGTAGCTTACATTTTCCAAGAAATTTATGACAAATTCATCATATTTTTCCAACAGATATGACGTATTTAAGCTTTATTTAAATATTCTCCAATAAAGGTTTCTTTCCACACGCTTCGGAAACCTGATGGGAAAACTTCTCCGATCGAACTCACGGCCATCGGCTTACCAATCGGTTCACTCCATCCGCATTTCCTGCCTGGTTGGCTTTTGTCGCCGATTAGCAATTATTGCATGACGGCACGCTTCAGATGCCGTACAGTACAGTGAATGTTGCGAGTGGAGGTGGCCACTGTACATGGAGGTTGGCACTGAAGCGTGCTTTTGGCTTTATCAAGTGTTTTTTTGTGAAATATTCATGCAATTCTTCATTTTTCTACTAGAATGCTATTAATTCTCTTATAATATTCAATTATATAATAATGTCTGTAAACATACTTGAGCTCGAACAATATTTAAGTTCCATTAGAACTCTAGAGTTTTTTCTGAATTTGTTATGAAAGTACATAAAAAACAGCTTACAGTATCTCAAACACGAAATGGGACCCTTTGAATTCACACCATCATTTTGATAGAGCCATCTGTCAGCATATTAAATATAATTATTACATAATTTCTAATCCAAACATCAGTTCAAAACATCCGAAAAATGCGATCAAGTCCCCATTTTCCCTATTCCTTCGTTCCTACTCAAGTATTTTATAGATTAAATTGCTATGTTTGCGCTTAGTTCAGAAAAGTTATGCAGACGAATTTGCTTGCAACGTGTAGAGTGTCCTTTTGCTTACATTTTAAAAATATTGAACATTGAACAACAAAATTTGTTGTTACTCAAACGAAGTAAGCAAATTCGTCAGTTACTCAAACAAATTTTCAAAGAACGCTTTTTGTCAAAGGTTTTATTCATGATACAGCAAAAAAACCTTAAGAAACGAATGGAAGTGAATCGGTGCAATGTTCCTAATAGCAAAAAATAGTGTAACTTGTAGAAAAAAAGCATAAATACGTTCTAACTAACTATTATGCAAATAGCAAAGTAGGCTAACATTTTCCAGTAGACTGTAACTCAAAAAAGAAATGGTTTGTTTCTTCTTATATTGTGTTCCTGCCAGTTCTTTGCCTTAGTTCGTTTGGAATTATTTCAAATATTTGCGCTTGTACAACCTTCGCTAAACACTAACACACACACACACACACGCTACACCTACCAAACACGATTCTCATAAAATGGAAACCGAGTCCGAATTGAGGCTCTCCACTAGCAAGCATGTCCTTACGGGAGCCGTAGAACTTCATCAGCATAATTATGCCTCAAACACGGCGTCTTTGTCAAAACTTTAACCCATCACCCAGCGCCATTGTTCGATGATACAAACTTCCTTTCAAAACACCGCCCGCGATGGCGACGCGCGTGCTTTGATGAGGCGAAGGCCTCCCCTTCTCCGTTGTTGGTTTCTCTCCCTCTCTCCCTCCCTCCAAAAGTATCTATTATTGCAAGCTTTTAATTGTGCACCGGGATGAGACGCAACACTTGACGCGCTCCATGGAACGTTCACATGTGCCATGGGAAAACTGTCAGGAGTTGATCGGAAGGAACGCAGGAAGCCTTCTAATTTATGAAAGCTCTACCGAAATTGATTGACATTAGAAAGGGAGCGAGTGTGTGTGTGCGCCCGTCCTTTGTTTAAGCCACCTTTCCCGGGGAAACCGACTAAATCCTGTCCTGAAATATGAAGCTACTTAAAGTTTCGGATTAAGCACCCGGAGGGATACTCACGAACGTGCATTATTGGAAGGCTGCTATCGCTGCTGATATGCTCATCGCTCCCCCATCGCGAGATGACTAAACTGGAGGCTGGGAGGATGGAGGGCTGGGACCAATGCCATCACCTCCGGTTGTTGGAGGACAGGACCACCAGGGCCCGTCCACACACTCTGGATTGCCGGGGAGTCATGATTAATTGTTGATTTTGATCCCGAACCGTAGCCTGAGCGCTGAGCCGCTGTCTCCGTGTGTACTCCGAGTGCACGCCCAAGTTTATGATGCCCCCTGTCTGCCTCACCGTGGGACGGGAGCTGCCTCTCGTAAGTTTCGTGAATAAATGTCGCTACTAATTCGTATTAATTAACTGACTTCCTAAACTTCCCGCCGACGAGCACCCGCGTGAGCAGCCGAGCCCAGCCGGGACAACCTATCATTCGGGAGTGACGCGCACTCGTGCCTCATGCCCAGAGAATCGTAGCTGAAGGGGGTGGTAAAACTTTTCGACACGGAGACGGAGATACCACCCTCCCCTCCGTGAAGACGAATGCATCCGCTCGTTCCCTTCTCTTTCGACGCTTCCACGTTGTTAACGAGCAGGCATCAAACCCGGTAATTTATGTGAATTATTGATGACTCAAACATTTGTTTATCGTGTGACGGTGTGACTCCCGTCTTTCGCACTTGGGTGTCGTCGGAAGCGACAGACAGGAGCGTTTGGCTGGGGCCAGGAGACGTCGCTGGCGTCGGCGTCGGTAATTAATTTAGTGTTCTATTAGCTAAATACGAGCGTAGGCTCCTCTCGGTGGAGATTCCGAGATTGAGACACCGGGAATCGAGTTGACCGCAAAAGCACCTCCGCAAGGGCCACTCTAACGTTTGGCTGGGGCCAGGAGACGTCGCTGGCGTCGGCGTCGGTAATTAATTTAGTGTTCTATTAGCTAAATACGAGCGTAGGCTCCTCTCGGTGGAGATTCCGAGATTGAGACACCGGGAATCGAGTTGACCGCAAAAGCACCTCCGCAAGGGCCACTCTAATGGGGGCGGGAGGGGGGATTATTGGTACACGACCCACTCCTCGCCCGGTGCTCCATAAATGTCAATTAGCCGCTGTTTCCTTGGTTTCCTCGAGCCCAGTTTCCCGGGAGGTAGGCAGGACCCCGGTTTTTGCCCGGACACGGTCTTGGTCGGTCCTTGGACGGAAGGAGTGGTGTTGGTGGTGCTGGCGAAATCACGAACGAAACAACAACGACACAGACACATGTGCACATGAAAAGAAACAGAAAGCCAATCAAAAGGATATTGGGTGCCCGGTAGAGCACCGCCAGGGTATTGGAACTCCCACTGCACACACACACACGCCGGTTGGTGAGGAACGCTTAAAACAATGCCAACTCCTGGGGATTTAGCGATACCTGGCGAGCGAGCGGCCCCGCACCTGGAGTGGATGCGCTTTCTCCCCCTCCAAGTAGCGCAGTTTGGCGCAAGATGGCTGACCGCAAACTGGTTCGCTGGCTCGGTTCGGTTCCCGCGACCGGAACACCGTAAATTGCCGGAAATGCAGGTGTTTCTTCTTGCGATGTCTGCGTGCCACGGTGGGACGCGCCGGGACGCGCCGTGGCCGAGGTCAAAATTTGGTTTGAGATCGGCGTGAATTATTGATCTCCCGATGTGAGCGTAGTTTTGGATTATCTTTAAGGGGTGTAAGTGCTGACGGTGAGTGCATTCTATACGAAATTGTTATTATTTTGAAGAGAATTGTGAATGCTGCAAATGCTGTTGGGCATTTTGACACAGTTTTTAGACTGAGTTTAATATCCAATTTCGATCCTTTAATATTGTATCTTCATCTATCTTAATGCACATTATTTTCTGGCCATGAGTGTGTTATATTTTAAATTATTATTATATTTGAAAAATGTATAATGCTGCTAATATTTTTGGGATGTTGACACATTTTTTGATAAAGATTTTAATATTCCATCTCCATTCATACTACTCTCATTATCTCTTTTCTTCAACAAAAGATCACGTCCTCAGAATAGATAGGTTGATTGACGCTTATACTAAAATATATGCTATGTGTTACATACTTTAAAAAAGTTGTCTTTCTAATATCGCTTTTAGTTAATTGTGCCGAAAATATTTGACATTTTCTAACACATTGAAGGAATTTTCAGGATAATTAAACATATTTTGAATTAATCATGGCCATTGAAATGCACAACAGATTCAGTATGAAAAGATTAAAAAACATACAAAGCTTAGAGATGTTATTCTAAGAAATATTTAGATTCAAAGTTATCCAAAGAAATAGGCGAGAAAAACAAGCAATATCATGAAGCGAGTTTTTTCATTAATAACTGAATCTACTCTTTTAAAACATATCATATTACATTTATGAATTAGTTTTTTATGTATTTTTCTCTTCTCAGATCTTTTTCGAAAACGATTCCTTTCGAACCCATTTGATTTCACCTCTTTTAAAGTATCGTATGTTGTTGTGAATCTTTTTTTTATATTCTGTTTCTGGTGACTTATCTTGAAAGCCTACTTTCTGTTCAAATCGGGTTTGAAAGACGATTCGTTTTCGACTAATATTAGGAAATAATTTTCTTGTAAATGCTTACTTCCTCGCAAACCATACACACAGAACTTAAAATTTCTAAACCAAATCTTTATGACGACAACACAACTTACAACACTTTTGCTCCCAATGTTCACTTACAAGCAAGGTGGCGAAGCGCGCCATGGAAACCACAGCAAGCGCCGCAAGTGTTGGGTTTTTGTGGTCGAACCGAGTTGGGCTTCCCGGCGTGGGGTTTTCTTCGTCCACTGTGTGCGAGCGTTAATAAATGGTTCGATTCAATGAACCAACGCCCGTCGACTGCAACTGCAAGTCCGACCGAGTACGCGCTCCGAATCGTGAGCTTACGTGAGGTTTGTCTGCAATTCGTTTAACAACCGTGTTCCAGCGAACCATCGGCATGGTTTCTGGTTGTGTGTGAGGCACTTTCGGAAATTGTTTGTAATTAATATAACTGATTTATGGATCGAGATCAATCGCCGTGCAAATCGTTCGATCCTGTGCCGTTTGAATACACGCGGAACGCTTTTGTTTAGTGTTTGGCGTGACATTGAAAGTGCATGATTGATTAGGCAGTCGTTTTGTTCAATCGTTTAAATAGTAATCAACAGTTTTACACTCCCAACAGAAGGTGTTTAGATTCGAGTAGGCTTATTGAAATAGAGAGAGGTAATTATAGCATAGAATCGATTGATTTTACTATGGTTGCTTTGACGTTATACACTTTCTTTTCTAGAAAA
>KZ071443.1:200152-210931 GCA_002091845.1 Anopheles cracens | reverse complement strand
AAAGAAAGCGTATAACGTGAAAGCAATCATAGCAAAATCAATCGATTCTATGCTATAATTACCTCTCTCTATTTCTATAAGCCTACTCGAATCTAAACACCTTCTTTTGGGAGTGTAAAACTGTTGATTACTATTTAAACGATTGAACAAAACGACTGCCTAATCAATCATGCACTTTCACTGTCACGCCAAACACTAAACAAAAGCGTTCAGCGTGTATTCAAACGGCACAGGATCGAACGATTTGCACGGCGATTGATCTCGATCCATAAATCAGTTATATTAATTACAAACAATTTCCGAAAGTGCCTCACACACAACCAGAAACCATGCCGATGGTTCGCTGGAACACGGTTGTTAAACGAATTGCAGACAAACCTCACGTAAGCTCACGATTCGGAGCGCGTACTCGGTCGGACTTGCAGTTGCAGTCGACGGGCGTTGGTTCATTGAATCGAACCATTTATTAACGCTCGCTCACAGTGGACGAAGAAAACCCCATGCCGGGAAGCCCAACTCGGTTCGACCACAAAAACCCAACACTTGCGGCGCTTGCTGTGGTTTCCATGGCGCGCTTCGCCACCGCCCACGAATGCATATGCAAATTAATCTCCTCTGTTTGTACACTCGCCGGCGCATCGTTTGTTGTCCGGCCATGCGTTTTCCGCCGTCGTCTTCCTGCGGGGTTTGAAAAACGTAGCCCACTGTCCTATCGTCTTCGAAATGAGAATGCGAATGCAATTGCTGCACGCGGCGCCTGCTCCGAATCGATTTGATAAATTTTCTAGATAATTCGGTTGAAAGATTTTATGCTTGTAAGTGAACATTGGGAGCAAAAGTGTTGTAAGTTGTGTTGTCGTCATAAAGATTTGGTTTAGAAATTTTAAGTTCACCAATAATAACAAATAATAATAAAATACGTCTTTGACAGCCGATCTTATCAAAAGGGGGGTCGGGCCGTTGCGTTGGACAGGAATAAGATTTTTGACATGTTTTTTATATATTCTGTCACATTTCTTAAGTATGTCAAGCTCACTGGGACATTGATACGTTTGGTTTTCGATTTTTGCGACGCATTTGAAACGGCTCACATCGCAAAAAATGAATTTGCGATGAATTTGAATTTGCAACTTTAGGTATTTTTTTCTATACCTTGCAAGTGTTGGATCAGCAATTGCAATACATGGTTCGAAAGGTTATGTTTTCAGCATTATGTCGAAAAAAAATGGAACCAAACCATGCCACCAAAACAATACTAAAAATCGAAATATACGAAATTCATTATTTTGCGCCTAAAAAGTGCATTTCACAAGTTATGATGCATTTAAAAAGCTATTCAAAAATATGCCTACATTGTACAAGATTTTTTAAAAGTTTCTATATTTTTGATCGAATTTTAAATCGATTATTTGTATCGAAAAAAAATAATTTTAGTAAGTGGGCGTATAGTTATGTTACAAGGAGCGTTTTTGACGATGGTGAAAAAAATAGTAATAGTGTGTGTAAAAATGTGGAAAATTCGTCACAGACGTATTTTGTTATTATCTACATATTAGTAGAACATCATTTTCATGTATCTCTTCAAGTTTTCGTTCTATGCTCGAAAAACAGGTGGGCGTATAGTTATGTTACGGACTGTATTAGTCGAAAACGAATCGTCTTCCAAACCCGATTTGAACAGAAAGTAGGCTTTCAAGATAAGCCACCAGAAACAGTATACCGGAAAAAGATACACAACAACAGACGATACTTAAAAAGAGGTGAAATCAAATTGTTTTTTTTTTTTAATATCGTAAGGAATCGTTTTCGAAAAAGATCTGAGAAGAGTAAACATTTAAAGAAAATGAAATAAAAAAAAACATAATTCATAAATGTAATACGATGTGTTTTGGAAGAGTAGATTCAGTTATTAATTAAAAAAACTCACTTTCATGATATTGCTTGTTTGTCTTGCCTACTTCTTAGGAAAACTTTGGTTTAAACTATTTCTTAGAATAACATCTCTAAGCTTTATATGTTTTTAATCTTTTCATACTGAATCTTTTGTGCATCTTAATGACAATGATTAGTGCAGAATATGTTTAATTATTCTGTAACTTCATTTAATGTGTTTGAAAACGTCAAATCGTTTAGGCACAATTTACTAAAAGCTATATTCAAAATATTACTTTTTGGCCTCCGCACCTAAATAATATATATTGCCGCGTTTTGTTTGTAACACAAAGCACATTTTTTAGCATAATCGTTAATCAACCTATAAAATCTGAGGACCTGATCTTTTGTTGAAGAAAAAGAGATAATGGGAGTAGTATGAATGGAGATGGAATATTAAAAACTTTACCAAGCAATGTGTCAACATCCCAAAAATATTTGCAGAATTATACATTTTTCAAATATAATAATAATTTAAAATATAACACACTCACGCCCAGAAACTAATGTGCATTAAGATAGATGAAGATATAATATTAATAGATGGAAATCGAATAATAACATCTGTACCAAAAATATTTCAAAATGCCCAAAAGCATTTGCAGCATTCACAATTCTCTTCAAATTAATAACAATTTCGTATAGAATGCACTCACCATCTGCACTAATACCCCTTAAAGATAATCCAAAACTACGCTCACATCGGGAGATCAATAATTCACGCCGATCGCAAACCAAATTTTGACCTCGGCCTCAGCGCGTCCCGGCGCGTCCCACCGTGGCTCGCAGACATCGCAAGAAGAAACACCTGCATTTCCGGCAATTTACGGTGTTCCGGTCGCGAGAACCGAGCCGAGCCAGCGAACCCGTTTGCGGTCAGCCATCTTGCGCCAAACTGCGCTACTTGGAGGGGGAGAAAGCGCATCCACTCCAGGTGCGGGGCCGCTCGCTCGCCAGGTATCGCTAAATCCCCAGGAGTTGGCATTGTTTTAAGCGTTCCTCACCAACCGGCGTGTGTGTGTGTGCAGTGGGAGTTCCAATACCCTGGCGGTGCTCTACCGGGCACCCAATATCCTTTTGATTGGCTTTCTGTTTCTTTTCATGTGCACATGTGTCTGTGTCGTTGTTGTTTCGTTCGTGATTTCGCCAGCACCACCAACACCACTCCTTCCGTCCAAGGACCGACCAAGACCGTGTCCGGGCAAAAACCGGGGTCCTGCCACCCCCTGCAGCATGTTGCAGCAAGGTGCAGCACAATGGCGTTTTTGGCACACGGTAACGCTTCCGCTTTTGGCTCGAATTCGCAAACGCCGTGTGGTGGGTGGGTGAGTGTGGGTGGAAAATGTGCTCATTGCAGATGCACACGGCGTACCGTCCCGTTCCCCCGGTGCAGCCGGCCCAGCTCGGTGCTGTCGGAAGTGGGTGGGATTCCGGCTGCGGATTTGCAGAAAATGTACCACAAAATATACTCTTCAGCGTAAAACCAATCGATCGGCTGCCTCACCGGAGGGCGGGTGGGATTGGCCTAAAAAAAGGGAATTGTCGAACTGCAACTGCAGCGCTTGGGACGACGGCACAGGAGCGTGCGCTGTTTGTGGGTGCATGGGTGGATTAAATTGCACTTTGTCTGCAGTTTGGCGATGATTAGTGGCTGCAGAAGTGAAATTTGATTGCTCGCTTTCGGGCTCCTTCTATATCGGTCGAGTGAGTGAGTGAGTGGGAGCGCACGAGGAACGGATAGAGTTTGATCCTTGTTCGAAAAGTGTTCTCGAAAGTTTACACATGCATGTGTGTGTGTGTATGAGCAGTGTATGATACGCCAGGACGGAGAAGCGCCTGCTCTGATGAGCTTTTGAAGAAGATTACACATTTGGTACTATACGTTGGACGGAGCAGGAGCTGGCGCGAATGTGGGTGCAAGAGTGCATTAAATGTTAAAATATCTATAATTATGATGCTCGCAAAGTTTCCTACGAAGCAATGGTTCATATATTATTTTGGATGATCAGCACAAAGGAGGAGTGCACAAAAAAGCGGTTGGCAGTGAACGCAATGCGGCAGGAAATGCGGATGGAGTGAACCGATTGGTAAGCCGATGGCCGTGAGTTCGATCGGAGAAGTTTTCCCATCAGGTTTCGGAAGCGTGTGGAAAGAAACCTTTATTGGAGAATATTTAAATAAAGCTTAAGTACGTCATATCTGTAGGAAAAATATGATGAATTTTATCATGAATTTCTAGGAAAATGTAAGCTAAAATTAAGACTAATGCTAACCTTAGCTTAAAGAAAGCGATATTTCTCTAAAGTCGCCGATGATGAGTTTTTCAATATTATTTAAGTAAAAAAAAGCATCTCTTGAAAACATAGAATGTAAATAATGAATAAATATAGGCAATAGAGGCTACTTTGGTGGTGGAGGAACCGGTTTTCACATGAAAAAACTATCATAGGGGCCGATTATGAAACTGAAACGGAAAAGTCTCTAACAAAACCTATATATTAAAATGGAAATTTATTGATGTTATGTATTTTTAACAAACTTGAGTGATTGTGAAAAGGTTGATAGAACGCTTAATCATGATAAAATTCATATTTGGTTTTTAGTTTGGCATTTGTTTGAAACTACAGTACACTGAAAATTCGCATTTTCCGTTACACTCATCCGTTTGAGTTTCATAATAGACCCTATAGTCTCTCTTCCTGGCAAGTGTCACCTAGTTTTGGTTAAAATTCTAGTTTTTCTTTGATAAAACTATAGTTTTTCTTTAATAATTTCATATTTTGCACTATGATAAGAATAATTTCCTTTTTTATGACTTAGTTTGATAGAGTTGTCATTAAGTTTGTTAAAAATAGTAATAACAAAGAATTTAATCTATAAAATACTTGAGTAGGAACGAAGGAATAGGGAAAATGGGGACTTGATCGCATTTTTCGGATGTTTTGAACTGTTGTTTGGACTAAAAATTATGTAATAATTATTTTTAATATGCCAACAGATGGCTCTATCAAAATGTATCATGAAATTACGTTGAAATGTAAGCGAAAACTACAAACGGGCATTGGAAAACGAAAAGTCGGTGTGATTTCAAAGGGTTCAATTTCGAGTTTGAGGTACTGTAAGTTGTTTTTTATGTAATTTCATAACAACTCAACTTAACTATGTTTGCAGACATTATTATATAATTGTATATTATAAGAGAATTAATAGCATTCTAGAAAAAAATGAAGAATTGCATGAATATTTCACAAAAAACACTTGATAAAGCCAAAAGCACGCTTCAGTGCCAACCTCCATGTACAGTGGCCACCTACACTCGCAACATTCACTGTACTGTACGGCATCTGAAGCGTGCCGTCATGCAATAATTGCTAATCGGCGACAAAAGCCAACCGACCGATTCAGCGTACGGCGTGTGAACAAAACAATTGTGTCCCGCGTGTTTCCACCGACGCAACCACGCAACCACACTCTGCCACCGGAAATGACTTCATCCCTCCATAGCTAAGGCCGGACAGACAGACAGCCTGCCTGGCGTGTGCTGGGTGATAAAAACTACCGCGTGCGTGCGTTACTTCCTGTTGCTGGGCCTGCTGCGGTCCGGTTTGCAGGACCTTCATAAATTATAGCCCGATCATGTAAGCGTGTGCGATAAATAAACCAAGATGGTGCGATGGGAACGGCTAATCGTGGGAGCCAAAAACGGGTGTCCCGGGAAAACGGAATCCGATAAGCACCAGCACCACCTTAGCAACAACGGCCAGCAGCAGCATCTACCTCCCGGGAAACTGGGCTCGAGGAAACCAAGGAAACAGCGGCTAATTGACATTTATGGAGCACCGGGCGAGGAGTGGAGGCCGTGTACCAATAATCCCCCCTCCCGCCCCCATTAGAGTGGCCCTTGCGGAGGTGCTTTTGCGGTCAACTCGATCCCCGGTGTCTCAATCTCGGAATCTCCACCTACGCTCGTATTTAGCTAATAGAACACTAAATTAATTACCGACGCCGACGCCAGCGACGTCTCCTGGCCCCAGCCAAACGCTCCTGTCTGTCGCTTCCGACGACACCCAAGTGCGAAAGACGGGAGTCACACCGTCACACGATAAACAAATGTTTGAGTCATCAATAATTCACATAAATTACCGGGTTTGATGCCTGCTCGTTAACAACGTGGAAGCGTCGAAAGAGAAGGGAGGGGCCAGGCAAGGATGCATTCGTCTTCACGGAGGGGAGGGTGGTATCTCCGTCTCCGTGTCGAAAAGTTTTACCACCCCCTTCAGCTACGATTCTCTGGGCATGAGGCACGAGTGCGCGTCACTCCCGAATGATAGGTTGTCCCGGTTGGGCTCGGCTGCTCACGCGGGTGCTCGTCGGCGGGAAGTTTAGGAAGTCAGTTAATTAATACGAATTAGTAGCGACATTTATTCACGAAACTTACGAGAGGCAGCTCCCGTCCCACGGTGAGGCAGACAGGGGGCATCATAAACTTGGGCGTGCACTCGGAGTACACACGGAGACAGCGGCTCAGCGCTCAGGCTACGGTTCGGGATCAAAATCAACAATTAATCATGACTCCCCGGCAATCCAGAGTGTGTGGACGGGCCCTGGTGGTCCTGTCCTCCAACAACCGGAGGTGATGGCATTGGTCCCAGCCCTCCATCCTCCCAGCCTCCAGTTTAGTCATCTCGCGATGGGGGAGCGATGAGCATATCAGCAGCGATAGCAGCCTTCCAATAATGCACGTTCGTGAGTATCCCTCCGGGTGCTTAATCCGAAACTTTAAGTAGCTTCATATTTCAGGACAGGATTTAGTCGGTTTCCCCGGGAAAGGTGGCTTAAACAAAGGACGGGCGCACACACACACTCGCTCCCTTTCTAATGTCAATCAATTTCGGTAGAGCTTTCATAAATTAGAAGGCTTCCTGCGTTCCTTCCGATCAACTCCTGACAGTTTTCCCATGGCACATGTGAACGTTCCATGGAGCGCGTCAAGTGTTGCGTCTCATCCCGGTGCACAATTAAAAGCTTGCAATAATAGATACTTTTGGAGGGAGGGAGAGAGGGAGAGAAACCAACAACGGAGAAGGGGAGGCCTTCGCCTCATCAAAGCACGCGCGTCGCCATCGCGGGCGGTGTTTTGAAAGGAAGTTTGTATCATCGAACAATGGCGCTGGGTGATGGGTTAAAGTTTTGACAAAGACGCCGTGTTTGAGGCATAATTATGCTGATGAAGTTCTACGGCTCCCGTAAGGACATGCTTGCTAGTGGAGAGCCTCAATTCGGACTCGGTTTCCATTTTATGAGAATCGTGTTTGGTAGGTGTAGCGTGTGTGTGTGTGTGTTAGTGTTTAGCGAAGGTTGTACAAGCGCAAATATTTGAAATAATTCCAAACGAACTAAGGCAAAGAACTGGCAGGAACACAATATAAGAAGAAACAAACCATTTCTTTTTTGAGTTACAGTCTACTGGAAAATGTTAGCCTACTTTGCTATTTGCATAATAGTTAGTTAGAACGTATTTATGCTTTTTTTCTACAAGTTACACTATTTTTTGCTATTAGGAACATTGCACCGATTCACTTCCATTCGTTTCTTAAGGTTTTTTTGCTGTATCATGAATAAAACCTTTGACAAAAAGCGTTCTTTGAAAATTTGTTTGAGTAACTGACGAATTTGCTTACTTCGTTTGAGTAACAACAAATTTTGTTGTTCAATGTTCAATATTTTTAAAATGTAAGCAAAAGGACACTCTACACGTTGCAAGCAAATTCGTCTGCATAACTTTTCTGAACTAAGCGCAAACATAGCCAAACCGTGCAATTTTGAGTATGTTCTTGAAATAAATTTTGAATAATCAAACCGCGCTGTTCTTCCAGCCCGCGCTTACTTACCGGAAAACTCGAAAGTGAATCAATTTTTTTGCCGTCAAAATCTCAATCGTTTGAGCTCTTCTACGCCGCTTTTGCGTTTTCTTTCCGGTGCGAACTTTTCTTTCCGATCCGCCCCTTTTTCCATCGACCCAAACGCGGACGAAAACTGGGAACCAAAGTAGAAGAAAGAAAGCGAAATGAAACAAAACAATAACAAGTGCGAACGACACGAAAGCAAAGCGACAAATAAATGAAACGCACTCACACGCCGGTCGGTTTGCTTTTATAAACGGCTTTTCAAATCGGGCTTTTGTTGGTTTTGTTTTTCACTATATTTCATCCATTTCTGTTTTCCGCGCCTCCGCCTCGGCACTATCAATAAGTGTAATCAATCAATAGGGGGCATCATAAACTTGGGCGTGCACTCGGAGTACACACGGAGACAGCGGCTCAGCGCTCAGGCTACGGTTCGGGATCAAAATCAACAATTAATCATGACTCCCCGGCAATCCAGAGTGTGTGGACGGGCCCTGGTGGTCCTGTCCTCCAACAACCGGAGGTGATGGCATTGGTCCCAGCCCTCCATCCTCCCAGCCTCCAGTTTAGTCATCTCGCGATGGGGGAGCGATGAGCATATCAGCAGCGATAGCAGCCTTCCAATAATGCACGTTCGTGAGTATCCCTCCGGGTGCTTAATCCGAAACTTTAAGTAGCTTCATATTTCAGGACAGGATTTAGTCGGTTTCCCCGGGAAAGGTGGCTTAAACAAAGGACGGGCGCACACACACACTCGCTCCCTTTCTAATGTCAATCAATTTCGGTAGAGCTTTCATAAATTAGAAGGCTTCCTGCGTTCCTTCCGATCAACTCCTGACAGTTTTCCCATGGCACATGTGAACGTTCCATGGAGCGCGTCAAGTGTTGCGTCTCATCCCGGTGCACAATTAAAAGCTTGCAATAATAGATACTTTTGGAGGGAGGGAGAGAGGGAGAGAAACCAACAACGGAGAAGGGGAGGCCTTCGCCTCATCAAAGCACGCGCGTCGCCATCGCGGGCGGTGTTTTGAAAGGAAGTTTGTATCATCGAACAATGGCGCTGGGTGATGGGTTAAAGTTTTGACAAAGACGCCGTGTTTGAGGCATAATTATGCTGATGAAGTTCTACGGCTCCCGTAAGGACATGCTTGCTAGTGGAGAGCCTCAATTCGGACTCGGTTTCCATTTTATGAGAATCGTGTTTGGTAGGTGTAGCGTGTGTGTGTGTGTGTGTTAGTGTTTAGCGAAGGTTGTACAAGCGCAAATATTTGAAATAATTGCAAACGAACTAACTCAAAGAACTGGCAGGAACACAATAAAAGAAGAAACAAACCATTTCTTTTTTGAGTTACAGTCTACTGGAAAATGTTAGCCTACTTTGCTATTTGCATAATAGTTAGTTAGAACGTATTTATGCTTTTTTTCTACAAGTTACACTATTTTTTGCTATTAGGAACATTGCACCGATTCACTTCCATTCGTTTCTTAAGGTTTTTTTGCTGTATCATGAATAAAACCTTTGACAAAAAGCGTTCTTTGAAAATTTGTTTGAGTAACTGACGAATTTGCTTACTTCGTTTGAGTAACAACAAATTTTGTTGTTCAATGTTCAATATTTTTAAAATGTAAGCAAAAGGACACTCTACACGTTGCAAGCAAATTCGTCTGCATAACTTTTCTGAACTAAGCGCAAACATAGCCAAACCGTGCAATTTTGAGTATGTTCTTGAAATAAATTTTGAATAATCAAACCGCGCTGTTCTTCCAGCCCGCGCTTACTTACCGGAAAACTCGAAAAGTGAATCAATTTTTTTTAGCCGTCAAAATCTCAATCATTTGCGCTCTTCTACGCCGCTTTTGCGTTTTCTTTCCGGTGCGAACTTTTCTTTCCGATCCGCCCCTTTTTCCATCGACCCAAACGCGTACGAAAACTGGGAACCAAAGTAGAAGAAAGAAAGCGAAATGAAACAAAACAATAACAAGTGTGAACGACACGAAAGCAAAGCGACAAATAAATGAAACGCACTCACACGCCGGTCGGTTTGCTTTTATAAACGGTTTTTCAAAACGGGCTTTTGTTGGTTTTGTTTTTCACTATATTTCATCCATTTCTGTTTTCCGCGCCTCCGCCTCGGCACTATCAATAAGTGTAATCAATCAATCCGATAATATAATAATAATACAATACAATATATAATAATTTAATATAATATTTGCGTTTGTTTTGCGTCTGTAGGGTGTGTCTGTATTATGCGTTGTGTTTGTTTGTTGTTTGTTTTTTCTTGTGGTTTTTATATCATAGAAGTATGTGTTGAAACAGCTCAACCTACGCCTTTTGTTTGCTGTCGTTGCTACTGTTATAATTCGGTACGCTTTTAAACAATCCGCTCACAGGTTTTCTTCTGTGAGCCCGCTCTGCTCGATGAGTTGTTACAATTTGTGTTCGTTGGCTTTCGTTAAAGTTCTTTATACAGTATCTTTTTTTTACACGATTAATAAAACAGAAACAATTTCGTTGAAGCCGCACTTGCAGAGTTTGCATCAGCGGCCAGTGTGATCATTGTCCGAAAGCCAACACCTTTTGCTCGGAGTTGCAGCGAATTTGCAGTGTAGTATAAAAATATGTTTTGTTCTGTCTGCTCACTAACTCTACCACAGAGTTTCATCATTCGTCGCACTCGTTAAAACATTTCATTGCAAATCTGGACAAGCTGCAATCAAGAATGGCTCGATAATATTTAACTTTGTTGTCATATACGTTTTGCTTTTTCTTCAAATATATATATACCTTTATGCGTGAGAAAAGAATGGACTGATCTACGGAAAAGTATCATAGCGCTACGTGTTTAGATGACTGTTGGTTTTGTTTGCAGCAACTGCTGCGCTGCGGTTCATTAAAACGCTCCTAAATCGACTTCAAAATTGGATTTATAGTTGTGTT
>KZ071443.1:175556-185661 GCA_002091845.1 Anopheles cracens | reverse complement strand
CTTTGTCATCTTGTTTGTGGCTGCGGCGCGCCGTCTTCTTCGACGGCACACGTGGCGCACTGTTGATTCGGCACAGGCACTAAGGCGCCTTTCGTTTTATTGTTTTGTTCCCGTGGTTCGCTCTTTCTCGCGATAAGGAAACAATCGTTCGGATCGGAAGGCGTCCCTGCCCGTCCCACTCCGGGACGGGGCGTTCATCATCAATCCATATCGATATACCACCACAATCGATCGATCGATCTGACTCTGGGTGGCCTGGCTGAGTGTGTGTGTGTTCGAAGGAAACAATAAAGTACGAGTCACTGAACGATGCTTTCACCGGGAGGAGCTGGCGAAGAAAGGAGAAACAAGATACAACACACGCACACAAACACACAGAAGTAGCCATTGTACGATGTCCTGCTGACAACAAAGGCACATTTTCGTGGGGCAAGGCGAGAAGAAGGATAAGCGAAAAGTCCATCAAGAGCGGGACCGGGCAGGAAAATAAAACGCGGTTTTTGTTATCGATGGACAGTAACCGATACGGTCGGCGCACAATGGCGCGAAGCGTACGATAAGCTCGCGCTGAAGGAAACTGTTCCGCCCGGAATCTTTCTCCGTTCCTTTTCCCGCAGCGCATCAGCATTGTTCTCGACGAATTGGGGAGCTTTGCCGACCACGGCCGCACGGACAAAACCACGTGATTGTGCGAAAGTCAACAGGAAAGCCGACGCCGGTCGCCTTCACCGCCTTCTTTTGCCGAAGATCCATCGCGGTGCCGCAAAAAAGCAGGCCGCGTTTCGGCAATGGCAGAGCGCAAAAAAAATCATTAAGAAAACGAATCAATCAATCTCGTTTCGAGCCATTATTGGTTCGCGAAAATATATATTTCGTCAAACGAAACGGTAGCTCCGGGTGGGTTGGAGAGACGGGCGTGAAATAAAGGCAGGACCGGTCCACGTTTCCACGGCGATGACAGCGTTCGATGCGAGCGGGATGCGTGGGCTCTCTTCGCTGTGGTTTGGGGCCATGGGCGTTGCGTGTGAAATTTCAGCCAGCCTGACTAGTGATGTGTGCTTTTTGAAGTGTGTGTGTGTGTGTGTGTGTGTGTGTGTGGTTTGTTTGCGTTGGTTTTTGTTCTCTTCATCTCTATCTCTTTCTCTCTCCCTAACGACGAAAGAAAAAATCTGCCAAAGGAAAGCCGAGGAACAATGAGTCCGAAACATCCTTCTCGCGAAACGGGTGTATCGTTTCTATCGATTTTAAGTTCCTATTTTAAGGTTTCGCGACGAAAACCGGTGTTTAGTCTGGCGTTCCAAAAACTCATGCGTTTAGTTTAGTTTAAAGAAATTGTCTCGCTGGGCCAGAGGCAGGTTCGGAGAATTTTGTTTATTTTTCGACAACATCAATTAAAATAAGCAATCAAACCGTGCATACTGCATTGATAAAAGTTATTTATTCAGGTTAGAATAAGACAAATTTACCTCGTTTGCATCAGTATGCAAATGGAACCGTGAAACGGTTTATCAGAGACTGATGTATGCTTAGATAGCCAGTTCATTATTCATTTCTGTTTTTTGTAGTGTAAATTACATACTTTGAGGTAAAAATATGATCAATCCGCCCAGAAGTATGCAATATGCGAAACAAATGAATTATTGACGCTGAATTTAACATATTGACGCTGAATTTAACATAACATAGCTCTCTCCGGCCCAGTTATGGAAGTATAACATTTTCAAAACTGTTATTTCAGATAAAAATATTAATACTTCATTTGTTAATTTTATGTTTCTAAAAGCTTTGATCTTGTTTGTCTGAGTAGCGTGTGAAAAATTTACCAAAAATAAGGTGTTGATTTATTTTCCAAGAACTTCAAAAGCGTAGCTCAAACTTTAAATCATGAGAGTACGACTATACATAACACTCTTTGAAATTATGTGTGTTTTTTAAGTTCATACTCGTTCGTCCACACAGAATTCGTGAATTGAGCTTCCTTAAACGTGAAACAACTCAAATGAAACCACTCACCCAACCTGTTGGACATTCGTCATGGCTAAAGTGGATCCCCAACCGACGTCGTAAAACTAACGCCTGCAAACAGCACTTGCACCTCGGCCCGAACCTCTCAAGGAAACCATCTCAAGTGGAAAGGTGAGACAGGCAAACAGTCCCAGCAGAGTTCAGGTTGACAGTTGACAGCATCGCATCGCTGCGTGCGTGCGTCTGTCAGTCAATGTTTACAATGGTGCCTCGATCCGATTTTGGGGCTGCCACACTCGAACGGGCCTGGCCTTGTCCGGTGGTTCGTTTATCGACACTTGAACGATTTACGGCCTTTTAACGGGTGTCGTCGTGCTGGTTTCGAGTTTCGATGTTTGCCACGGAGGTTGAGTGATATTTGTCGAGCGCTTTGACTTGGAAATCTGGCCGAACGGGAAAGGGTTTAATCGAGTGTTGGTTGACGCATTGCAAAGATAAGCGGTTTGTTTGCAAATCAAACGCTCACTCGAGGTATTTTATTTAACCTCAAATAGTGCGCAAGATTGAAGTTTCACCAAACTTCGGTTAGGACAAGCACGGCACAATACCGGCCACAGTGGGATGGGTTGAGCCTTTTTTTGTTTATTTTGATGAAACGCGACTCAGCCCGGATGTCGGACGTCGGACGTGGAACGCACGTTGGAGCAGGGCGGTGGGCATTAATAACTCATCGCGCCCACCCCCGCGTGGCGCGTACAGTTTTCGCGTTTCGCCCCTGCTTCACGCGGTCGCGGATCGGATTAGGAGCGTGTGCGTCCCTTGGCCCCGTTTTTCCGACCTACGAAACGTCAGCGTCAAATGTGCGCCAATCAACCGCACTGACAGGAGCAATTTTGTATGTTATCCTTGCTGTCTTTCCCTTCCTCTCTCTCTCTCCTTCTCTCTCTCTCTCACTCTCCACTGTGTGACATTCCGTGACGTGGAAATGCTCGATACTAATCGGCCCGCCGCGCGAAATGTTGGCATTTTCCATCCTTCCACATGGAAAAGGTTGCTGGGATGGTGGGTGGGAGAGCACGAGAAAATGAGCGCAACAGTCACACGGCAAAAAAATAAACCCGCCCCGGAACGTGAAACCAACTGTCCATTTGCAATGTGTCGGTGTGTTTGGCTATAAGGTAACGCAAATAAAAACACACAAATTGACACACCAAGGAGACTGGGGATTGCGTCGAGGACAAGAACGGTCGCGATGGGGATATCCAACCACCAACGCCGCCACCATCATCATCATCATCAGGATCGCGGCACGGTGTTTGGTTTAATTATAGCTCACAAACACGAGTGCTCAAGGCTCGGTATGTGTATGTGCTTTTTTCATCCCAATCGCCATCCAGCGACCATCCATTTGGCATTATTTTGATTCCATCGATTGCGAGAAATGATTCCACCGGTCGTGTGTGTGTGTGTGTGTGTGTGTGTGTGTGTCTCTCTCTTCCTCTCGTTCGCTTTTGGCCTCAATCGGCAGCCGGCTTCTGCCGCAAGCTCCGCAGCAGGTGGCAGACAGTCATCGCACGCTGTCCCCGTTCGGCGATTCGATAATCATCATCGTCGCGCTGCACGTCCGGGCGGTTCTGGCACATTTTCCGCGTGTCCACTGGGAGGGGGAGGGGGTGAGAAAACCAAAACGGCCCGCCCGGCCCGAAACGCGCCAAAGACCAGCACCAGGTGGTTAAATTCGGTCAAAAACGGGAAGGCAAGGCTGGCCCCCGGGAAGGCCCAAGCAGGAGACACGCTCGTGTTGATTTAGCATCCCTTTCACTAATGGACAAACAAACCCCCCCACCCTTCGCTCGTTTGTCCGCTCGAGCCCCGAGAGTCCTTTCAGCTGAGATTATCCTTTTCCATACGGGAACTATTTCATTTGCTCCTGTTGCTGGCCACTGTGTGTGTGCTTCTTTTTTTGTTTGTTGCTGCTGCTGGCGCAGCAATCGTGTGTGATGGGATTACTTGATTCGCCATAGTTGCCACAGCGCCATTTCCACCGTCAGTAGTGGTGCGGAAAACGCTCACCAGGAGCACGGCACAATACCGGCCACAGTGGGATGGGTTGAGCCTTTTTTTGTTTATTTTGATGAAACGCGACTCAGCCCGGATGTCGGACGTCGGACGTGGAACGCACGTTGGAGCAGGGCGGTGGGCATTAATAACTCATCGCGCCCACCCCCGCGTGGCGCGTACAGTTTTCGCGTTTCGCCCCTGCTTCACGCGGTCGCGGATCGGATTAGGAGCGTGTGCGTCCCTTGGCCCCGTTTTTCCGACCTACGAAACGTCAGCGTCAAATGTGCGCCAATCAACCGCACTGACAGGAGCAATTTTGTATGTTATCCTTGCTGTCTTTCCCTTCCTCTCTCTCTCTCCTTCTCTCTCTCTCTCCGAGCGCTTTGACTTGGAAATCTGGCCGAACGGGAAAGGGTTTAATCGAGTGTTGGTTGACGCATTGCAAAGATAAGCGGTTTGTTTGCAAATCAAACGCTCACTCGAGGTATTTTATTTAACCTCAAATAGTGCGCAAGATTGAAGTTTCACCAAACTTCGGTTAGGACATGGAGATGAGAGCAGGCTTTTAGCGAAATAAAAGAACCGTAATAAACAAGAATCCCCACTCGAGCAGACGAGTAAACTATCACTCGCTCTCTGCGATGATCCTTCCTGCTGGATGACATTAACCTCCGGAACGATGACTCAATCCCCTTCTCGCAAGGGGATTCCGTCCTTTTCCGGGAGCTTATACAAACAGAGCAGCCTGCCACTGCCGTCTCGCCATATCCCTATTTGGCATTTTAATTAATTGGAATAAATTATACCCATCTGCCGGGAGGGAGGCAGCGCCCGAGCAGCCCGGGCAGAACCGTTCAGCGTCCTGCCCTTTGGAAGGGTATTGCATTAATCATGCATCGACGTTTGTGGATTAGAGCATTCCTTCAAGTGCGCCTTCCCGCTGCCACCGGGATTATAATTTGAAACAAGACGTCCTCTCCGAGCCGACGTCGCTTCCCGGTGATAGCTAACTAGTGCGCGGCCCGAGATTGCTGGTGGTGGGCGCTTTCCGGGAGGAAAATTTGCATTTTCCGGCTGGTTCACTTCAGCCAACGACGAATTTCAGGCAAACCCTTTTTACCACAGTCGCGAAAAACGTCGTTGGCTTCAAAGCAAAAACCCTCTCCTGCCCCTGTGAAAGATTCATTTTAATCTGAAAATCGGAAAAGATGTTTCCGGACAAAGGTTTTTTAAAGGTTCGCTCTATCTCTCTCTCCCGCTTCGGGACGCTCGTCCGTCTCCAAAGCCGGCTGGAAGCTGTTCGAAGCCAATTGTAAATGAGCACAGTCAGCAGGATAAATGTTTTGTGCGCGCGGACCAGCGGCATCGGGGGTTTTAACCGATTGGAAAGAGGCACAAAAAAAAACAAAAAATACCTGTGGCATTTCTGAGCACGAACAAAAGGAGGAACGGAACCGTCAACAGCGTACAACAAAAAAAAAACCCTCCACCGTAACGAAGTAACGGTGCAACCCGAGGAGCGGAAATGGCAGTAAGAATAGTTTGCATTTCTCCGCGCTGCGGCGGCTGGCGAAAGCGGTGGTTTCTCGTTGCTCGCTGGCTCCCGAACAGCCACAGGTTCGTGTGTCGTATGTTTTCGCCAGATCGTAATGCAAAGCAGCGTACGGTATGGGCGATGCGCAAAACGCGGAAAGAGATGCAAATCGAAACCGTAGCGAACGGGGTGGTGCAAGCAGGATGGAGAGATTGAATAAAATCCTTAAAATTCTCAGCCAGCGCGTCGTTCTCTTTTTTTTTTCGGGGCACGTTCCGTGCATCTTTCCTAAAGGTTCAAGAGTGTTTGCAACTGTGTGTGTGTGTGAGAGAGAGATTTGTACGAACAGACGAAGCACTTTTGAGTACGGAAAGCGCAACAGCTGGCGTGGATTGCACATTGCTGGGAGATTTTAAGCAATTTTAGGTGCTTGAAGTGGTCGCCGAGCAACTCTCATCATCCACTCTGGTGGGGAAGAAGTTTGGATGATTTTGAACAATTTCCTTGCACGAGGCGTTGAGGCCGATAGATGCTTTATTATTTATTATTATAAACAGCACAATTATTAAACTCTATTTTATTTTAGTTGGCAATTTCAATGGAACTCATTGTCACATAGGTTCAAGATTAAATTAATTATTAGAAACATTATCGAATTATTCAAAGTATTTTTAATATAAAATTAATTAGCCGCAACTTAGACTGGTTGGTTTACTAATGATAGCACTTTAGACAGAAAACGGAATTAAACAAGATTTAAAAGATGTAAACAACAGCGATATAACAAAGCATGCGAAAAATACATACAAGATGCAAGACCAAATTTTTCCTAAACGTTTGCAAAACGCAAACAAAAAATCAATTTATCATTATTCACACTTGATACGTCAGTTGAGGAAAACCTTCCTTCCTGGTACTTTCTAACAAGTTCCAGGCAGCCACAAAAACATCCTTCATAGCGCGCATGTTTACTTCCACGAACAATGCGCTCCTACTTCTCCCGGTGTGCTGTGTGCTCTAATCGCACACTCAACCACTCTACCTGTCTCCGGTTGCAATTATACCGGCCCGTGTTCATCCTTCCGCCGGAACCAAACCCGATCTGTTATTGCATTCCGAAACAATTTAGCCAACGACAGACTTTGCGCGAATGGAATGCGGATCCACTGCAGCGCGCAGCAGGTGCAGACCAGCCGTGACGATTATGCACACACACACACACCCGGCACACGTCGGAGGACATGTTTCTTTCCCGGTGGCCCAGAGAAAGAACCCAGTGAAGCAAAGGCGAAAAAACAGCGAAACATGCGCTCCGGCTGCAGTCACAACTGGGCAGCCGATTTGCATTCGACAGGCACTCCAAGCTTCCGGCCAGCGGCAGAGAGCGCTATTGTTCCATTCACCGGCAACCGCTTCCGGGAATGAGTGCGGGGATTACGGTTTGGTGCCAGACTTCCCACCAGCGCGCCCATTGTCTCCGGGCAGCATTATCCGCCGCAAACGCCGCCAACCGGTTGCATTCTTGCTCCTGAAGGATGCGGCCGATTGTTTTCGGCGGGTGACGATTGTGTAGTCTCCAGCGAAACATGCGCTCCGGCTGCAGTCACAACTGGGCAGCCGATTTGCATTCGACAGGCACTCCAAGCTTCCGGCCAGCGGCAGAGAGCGCTATTGTTCCATTCACCGGCAACCGCTTCCGGGAATGAGTGCGGGGATTACGGTTTGGTGCCAGACTTCCCACCAGCGCGCCCATTGTCTCCGGGCAGCATTGTCCGCCGCCAGCGCCGCCAACCGGTTGCATTCTTGCTCCTGAAGGATGCGGCCGATTGTTTTCGGCGGGTGACGATTGTGTAGTCTCCGGCCGGATGGGAAGGGATGAACGGGCGCGAGAAAGCGCGAGAGTCCCCCTACTCTCGGAACCGTGCGAGCCAATTGTGGTTTACCCTCAAAGCACGGTTTCCACTGCGGTCGATGGTTTCGGTTTCGGAGGACACGCGGTGCTTGCGTGTACACGATAAGACGTACGTTCGTGTGGCAGAATCTCGAATCGACAGACACACACACACACCGTACCTGAGAGAGAGAGAGAGAGTGGGAAAACGTGGAAATACTAACCGCGCGCACTAAACCCACGGCGTGGTTTTACGAATGTCCTTTAGGAATCGCACGAGTGGAGTAACGGGTGCTCGATTCCAACGGGTGTTCGATTCGCAAAAAAACCGGCAAGTGAACGAAAAACGCTTAGCGATAGTAATTGGTTTTGTTGCAAAATTGTAGATGTAAACCACGTATCGGTTTGTGGCGGCAAGAACGTGTGCCGCGACAGTCGGTGTCTGTTTTTATTGCGGAGAAATTATGCATTCATATCGCAAACGCGACGGAAGGATCATTTACAGCTTTATACTCGGAACCATGCGATGCGTTGCTTACAGTTGTTCTTAGCGAACTGAACTGAAGAGTTTTATTTTGAAATAAATGCATTTATAGTTCAAACTGCATTACTTTATTAGTTATTCTCTTCGACAGACAGCAAATACATGTCTAGTAAAATAAATAATATAGTTCCTAGTGTGGCCTGCCATATTTTACATTACAAATTAGCTTAGAAACACAAACCGTCCTTATTCATTACTTATTAAACGAATCATTTTGTATAACAGATCACGTACGTGAAGGCGTAAATATGGAAAATAGTCCCGAAAGTACACAGGATCATAACAAAAACGTCTCAATCATTTGATAATGATAAATTTATAGTGTTGATGATTAGTATAACTTCATTTTTGTAAAACGATAGTGGGATCTCAGCGAGTAATAATCATAGTAGAAGCAATTAGCTACATCTATAACAAAGCGTTTTGCGTTTGTCATGCACTTTATCTACTTTCAGGCGCAAATTCGACCAAAAAAGACTAATCTCATGTATAAACAGCTTAACGACGCAATAACGAACAATTTGTTTCAATATTATTCAAAGACCTTGTAGCATGGCTATGGAACTAATATTGTTAATTGTGTGCAAAAACATTAAATCAGTTAATAAGTGCACAGTAAGCGTGTCAAATACTTACACCAACAAATTTTTTATTTATTAGTTTATAATTCAGTAAGTAAATCGATAAAAAATAATCCATCAATTACGAGCAATTGAGCAAAGCTTCATATTTAACTCAAGGACATCACTTCAGCTAAACGATCTGTGAAGCCCAACCTCACCGCCCTCCTCACAAATCCTCGTCAAACTTTCGGCGCTCGTTTCGAATTCCGCACTCATATTTCTACGCTTTGTTTCTGTGATTAAAACAAAGTTTCACTCCAGCGAATCGCCCGAGCTGGCGAAATTTCGAAACAAGCCCAACAAGTTGTTGACTTTGAGGCTCGTCGATTCGATTCGTTAGCGCGCGAAAACATGTCTAGTAAAATAAATAAAATAGTTCCTAGAGTACACCTGCCAAATTGTATATTACAAGTTAGCCTAGAAACGCAACACATGCTTATGTATTAATTAATTCATTGTGTACAACATATCACATACGTGAAGGCGTAAATATGGAAAATTAGCCCAAAAGTATGCAGGATCATAACAAAAACGTCTCAATCATTTCATAATGATAAATTTATAGTGTTGTTCATTGGTATAACTTGATGTTTGGAAAACGATAGTGGGAACTCAACGAGTAATATTCATAGCAGAAGCAAATAGCTACACCTATGACAAAGTGTTTTGCGTTTGTCATACAGTTTATCTACTTTCAGGCGCAAGTTCGACCAAAATAGACTAATCTCTTGTATAAATCTCTTAACGGCGCAATAACGAACGATTTGTTTCAATATTGTTCAAAGACCTTGTAGCATGGCTATGGAATTAATATTGCTAATAGTGTGCAAAAACATTAAATCAGTCAATAAGTGAACACTTAGCGTGTCAAATACTTACGCCAACAAAATGTTTATTTATTAGTTTATAATTCAGTAAGTAAATCGATAAAAAATAATCCATCAATTACGAGCAATTGAACAAAGCTTCATATTTAACTCAAGGACATCACTTCAGCTAAACGATCTGTGAAGCCCAACCTCACCGCCCTCCTCACAAATAGTCGTCAAACTTTCGACGCTCGTTTCGAATTCCGCACTCATATTTCTGCGCTTTGTTTCTGTGATTAAAACAAAGTTTCACTCCGGCGAACCGCCCGAGCTGGCGAAATTTCGAAACAAGCCCAACAAGTTGTTGACTTTGAGGCTCGTCGATTCGATTCGTTAGCGCGCGATCGTCTACAGAGCAACTTTTCCGACAAGCAACAGCAACAGCAACGGAAGAAGAGAAAAAAAAACACCCAACTCGGTGCGCGTCGGGTGAGAAAATTTGGGTTCGTTTGACCAAACAAGCGAAAGAAAAAAAAAACGCTACACCCAAAACGAGAGGACGAAACGTGTAAAGGCGAAATTATCGTCACATGTTCGCACACAACACTTTTCCCAGCATCCCGCCGGCTCGGCCCACTCCCATGATGCGATGCGTTGCGCAAATGGCAAAAGGTGTTA
>KZ071443.1:159181-175546 GCA_002091845.1 Anopheles cracens | reverse complement strand
CAAACGATCGAGAATGAGCACCGGCACCGGAAGTGCTCCTTCACCCTGCGGATTCCATCAGCAGCCGCTTTCCCGCAGCACCGCCGGGGAGTTTGTTCACCCAACTAATGACATTAAACGAAAAAGCAACATTCCCACCTTCCCAACCCGGTTCGGTTCGGTTCTGCTCCGTAGCGATGGCTATCTACCGCCCCACGCTCGGTGGAAAGGGCAATGATGAACGCTTAATGTTACACTGGAACTGACACTGGCACAGGCCCACAGTGGTTAAAGCGGGAGAAAAACACCCAAACCCAACCGTCCAGGCGGCCAGGAAAAGCTGCCCTGGAACGACCGACGGTCCAGGTGAAAACGAAACGGGAAAATCACTCGGAATTAAATTAAATATTTCCACGTCTGACATTCGTGCACATTTTATCCCTGGACCCACCTCTCCGCGGCCACCTGTGTCATCTTTGTGCGGGGGAAGGCGGAAAAACACACAGACGCAAAACCACCACCACCACGAGGAGAACGATTGCGATTCAAAGTAGAACAAGTTCTCCACCGACCTAACCCCGATCGAGGCGGGCTAGTAACCGACCTCTAGAACTTTTCCCCCCGGTCCAGGCCACAAACATGGCAAACGAGGCACGAGAACCATCGTTTCAACAGTTGGTTCTCTGCGTCCGGGTCTCGCATTTCCTCGCCATTTTCCCCCAAGAATCCCCCAAATGCGGCCCGGAGAACGGTGAGTGGAAGAAGAAGAGGAGGCGAAGGTTTCGTTATTGGAATTATAATATTTCCACCTCAAGCGCCCCGAGCGCCACGAAACACGATCCATTCCCACCAAACCGGAGCCGGCCCCGGATGGAGACGCCTGGTCGCTCACACCACCGGGAGCCTTGTTTTGATCCCTTTTCTGTGGAGGGTGCGTTTTTTTTTGCTCTCTCTCTCTCTTTCTCGTCTTCCCCAACGCGTATTATTTCACTTCCTCGGCGGTTTCTTTCGCTCCTCGGCGAAAGGGCGGCTGGTTGTACTATTTTTTCCGCTCCGTTCGCTTCATGGCATCCTTTCACGGATGGATGGACATCCTTGACGGATGAAAGCGTAATGCCCGGGAGAAGCGTCGTTCGTTCTGTCCGCGCCCGAGACCACAGAAGCCCACAGAAGGCGGGCGGAAGGTGGAACCCAGCGACAGCGCTAACGTACCGTGCTATTTTGTACCCTTTGCCACTGTGTTTGCTGCCGTCGTTGGCGTCGTCGTCGTCGTCGTCGGCCACTGGGGACGGTTGGAGCAGTGGGAAAGCAGCGGTATGAATGAAAGTCAAAGACGCCGTTCTTCCCTGTGCGCGGCGTTCTGCTTCTTCTTTTTATTCTTCTCCATCTCCTCCTTTAATACACCACCTTCCACGGCGAGGTGTTGCAAAATGCCAACAGTCATATTTTGCAGCGCGTTTTTCCGAACACCGACGACGGCACAGGGAGTTCGCCAACAATTCAGCCACCAACCGCGTGCGACGCGTGGGTGGGGGACCCTTTTGAAATGTATATTTGCTTAACGGGCGCGTGATTCCAACAAGTCGCTGCCGAGTCAAGCCGGAATGTGTTTCGCTTCTCGCGAAATAAAGCGCGATTCTTTAATGCACGCCGAGACACCCTGTAAATGACGCCTGAAGGTAGGCAGCGCGGAAAACGCTCGCTGTCGCTAGGGTTGCCCGTAACCATTTTATATTCTACACGGTGCGTTCGAGAGCATTCAATTAGACGCACGTTCGCGTAATGACGGTACGTTTCATAACGAAACAAAAACCACGTAGAAGAAGCTGCGGAGTAAGTGGAAATTGTTGCGCGTGAAGCTTTGAATGGGTTTGGAAGTGGAAACGAAGTGATTATTTTGCATTTGCTTGTGCATAAAATTAGACAAGAGCAATACTAAAAATATTCTAGCACGATGCTGAAGTGAGAATGTTAACATTGCATCTAAGCAGTAATTTCCAAATTATGAGTTCCCCAACATACATGATTTGCCTCTTGAATAGCTTCATTTTAAAAAAACGCTTCATTTGGTTTGGATAAAATTCACTAAGCGTTTTGTAATGCATTACTTGTACGATTGCATACTTTTAGGCTGATTGAGCAACTTGACATCAAAATAGACAGAATAAGCACTGCGTTACTTCCAAATTTGTTTTCATATTGATAATATCCTAATGAGTTGGTCATCACTGGATGCATAATTCGCAATCTGGGGCACTAATTATCAAAACACTCTTGCGATATGCATCATTTGTCAGCTTTTTAAGGAGGTTTTGTCTTCAGCGAAGGCAAGTGCGAAGTAAATTTCCTGGTAGAAAGAA
This sequence comes from Anopheles cracens, assembly GCA_002091845.1. Lineage (NCBI taxonomy): Eukaryota > Metazoa > Arthropoda > Insecta > Diptera > Culicidae > Anopheles > Anopheles cracens. The sequence continues at coordinate 173,207 of KZ071443.1, read as the reverse complement.
AACATTTGAAGAAATCAATCGAACAAAATATATTTCACCAACTTTTCATGTATGAATCACGCAATCTATTCCAACACAGCCACCACAAGAAGCAAAACCGAGCGTGAAAAACCGCGAAACAAACACCAGTGGCATCATCACATCCAGGCGAACACCAAACACCAGCGGAGCGGACCACAGCCACCCCAGCATCGCCATCCCCATACGCACCAGCGCGACCAAATTGAACGAAAACCAAACGACGCACGGAGGTGGTGCAAATGAGCGAACAAAGCTCCGGATCCGCCGGAAGGCTTCCGAAGTGGGTTGCGGGAGATTTTTTTTCCTTGTATTTTGCCGTTTGGATTCCATTGCGTTTCCATTGCCCTTTTCTTGCTCTGGAGCGCTGCGATTAGTGCGCTCCCGAGCAGCGCTTCCTTCCGAGCAGCAACAGGAGCCGCACCGGATCATGGCCTCGGGCGGCGCGCGCGGGATCGTTGGGCGGGCGTGCGCCAATAAACCGAGAAGGTGTCGCGCGGTAGGCGCACACCGAATCGACACGAGACGCAAAGAGAGAATGAGAGAGAGAGAGAGAGAGAGAGAGAGAAACACGAATTGACGCGAACGCAAACGGTTCACAAATAAACTAGCACTCCATGCCAGTGGATTAGTGTGGGATATTTTCCATTTTTGTTTCTGCTGCTGTTTTGTTTCGCCACCCTGTCCGCCCGAGCGCCGTCCTCTCCCTCCCTTCTCGCCGACGCTGATTCGCGTATTCTTTGGTGTGCAAATTACCATTCATTAGCAATCAAACGGAAGCAAAACCGCGGGGCGCATTTTTGCTGGTGCCGCCGCCGCCGTCGCCGCTGGTTCCGGCGCAGGTTGAGTGATTTTCCTTTTTTTTGTTTTTCTCCCCCTCGCGACACTTCTCCACACGCTCATTCGCGCGCTGTTGCTTTGTTTCATCGCAAATGGCAACGCAACGGCCCCGGTGCTGAAGGGGCCGTGGAAACTCATTTTTTCGACTGGTTGATTTTCGGCAATGGATTCCGCGAACGGCAGCCTCCGTGGACGGCGCTACCGGTGGCTTTAATTTGGAGAAGTTTTGGTGTGTTTCTGTGTGTGTTTGCGCGTGCGTTTGTGTTCAGTATAGGCTGAGAGCTCCTGCTGACTTCCTGCGTTTGGGATTGGTATCGCAACGAAACAGCGAGCGCTCCGCGACCCTGCCAGTGTTGATTGAAAATTAAACGTACCACCACAGCCGGGAACGCCGGGTTAGGATGTGTGTGTGCCGGGCGCGAGAGGATCAGCGGGTGGCGATGGCGAATTACGAAATAATTGGGAATTATTCCGGTGCGAATTGTTGGCGGGAAATTGTTCCACCGTTTTGTCGCCCATTGTTCTGCGCCGTTCGCTTCCGTTCACCCTCTCGAGAGCGTGTTAAAGGCTTTCGGTGAGGGTTTTTTCCCCGTTCCCGTTTGTTTTGTTTATTAAAATAGGGTTTTAAAACAGAGAACTGGGAATCATTTAGAATCCAAAAGCAGTTTAATACATTTTAAAACGTTACGTTGTTTATGTGAAAGTATTTGCAATAATTTACAGTACGAGTTATATAACCTAGAGGCTTATTGCGTTACCCAACACCAAAATAGTCGTTAAAAATGCGTTAATAAAGATCTGCTTGAAGTTTGCATACTTTCAGACTACGTAATCATTGGTTGGTCCTTGTATTTTGTTTTGAATTGTTCTTTTGTTCGAAATCGCTATTACACAGTTAAAACGTGTATTTCCCACTGACAAATAAATTTTAATGCGGATTGCATACCTCCCAGGAACCTAAGCAATTTTACGCCTAAAGGTATGCAATCACACACAGGAATTTGATTAATTGGTCTTTTATGTTCGAGTTTCATTTTGATAAATAAATTGAACATTGTACCAATTGGATAATTCAAGTATGATGTTCAAGCGTATTGTATAGTCACTGTCAATAGCTCGTAAAATTGGTTAGCAAACCTTTAAAGTATTCCAAACTCGCGTGACACTTGAACATCGTCCGCTGATTATGTTGCTTATGTTTTATCCTGAAATAAAAAAGCAATACAAATACAAATAACACACAACTTCAAACATGAAAATGCATCACTTCATTATTGTGTGCTATCCGTTATCAGCAATTCAGAAAGAAGTTTAGCAATAAAAAACAACTTTCAACACAATTGTTCCCATTTGCAGTAAAACAGGAAACAAAATTGGTTGGTATAAGCATGAAAAAACGTTCCCCTACACCGTTTAACGCTGATAAGTCAATTGAGAATCGCTGCTGTCGTGCCATTCACACGTTAGCAACAATCGCGTACGTTTCGCAATGCAACAACTTTAACTGCTTTCGTTTTTAACACCGCCCGGTCACGTAACAGGGGCTTAGGAATCAACGTACTGCTGGTTGGAGGTGTCGATGAAAATGGGCTGGGTTTGTTTGACGATTTTTGTTCCGTTTTTTTACTAGTAAAGTGATAGTTGAACTATTAAAAAAAAGCCCTAACCCAACGCCAACGAATCAGTCACACGACCCCCTGCGAGCGGTAAAATATTCAAATCCACCACCGAAAACGGACGAGAAATTAGTCACAAAGACGTGGCACGAGAAGCGCGGTGAAAGTTCGCGGTGGTCACCGCATTTGGTGACTGTGTTTATTTTGCGTATTTTTCTTTCACTCGCTCGGGAACTTTATATTTGAATTCCCCGGCCGGCGAAAGATACGCCCGGGGTGAAAAGTGAGTACCGCGGGGAGAACGGGGAAACCCGGGTAAGGAAACAACGGTCCAACCGAACGCTTAAAGGACGGCCACCGCTCCAAAATCCTTAATTTCCATTCTTCAGCCAGAAGTAATAATTATTCATATCGCAGCCGGATGGGCGGGAAGGTGCGAACGAAATCAAGGCCCTTCTCCGCTGCAAAAGCAAACTTGGACTCGGAAAATATGAGACTCCCGGCTGAAGAAACGGGTGAGGAGAGGCAACGAAAAGAAAAACAACATTTACCATTTCATTGCCGTCTTAGAGCCCCGTCCAGACCGGCCATCGCCATCATCGCTTTCATCGCAGGGCGCCGCCACTTAATCCGTGGACTCACCCGTGCGCTTCTCTCTCTCTCTTTCTCAACCCCCTTGTTGGCAGGATGTTTGCAGGAAGTCAAACAAATTTTAACCCACCTCCCACAGCGCAGGCAGCGAAGACGTGGACGATGGCCGACAAATGGTTTTCGGCTAATTTTGGGGTCGTTCTGTTGTGTTTTTTTGTTGTTTTGTTTTGTGTATCAGTTTTTCTGTTTGTTTGTTGTCGCCGCCGGACTTGTGCTGGTGATTCCGATGGCGCTTAATCCTTCGGACCACTTCGTCCCCTCGAAAGTTGCTCGAAACTCCCTGTCCGGCCCGGGACGTGCGCTGGGTTTGTTGGAATTTTTGATTATCATCGTCATCATCCACACCGCATCCGTTGCTCGCATTCCACATCCGCGCGCTCGCGAAGACACACAGCGACGGCCGAATGTCCCCATCAGGCGAACGTGTGGGAAGAAGCAGCAAACGACTTATTTCAACGATGCATAAATTAATAACTCAACCTCCAAGCTGTCCAAACGAAAGCCAGAGCAGGAACAGCGAATGACGACAGAACAACAACATGCAAAAAAACACAAATATCCTTAACAAAAACTTCTCCAGCTCTTCGAGTGAAGGGAAAACAAACGCCTCCAATCGGAGGTTTCCATCCCGGGCTGGGTGTTTCTTGCCATTTTTTATTCCTTGCCAAACTATACTCGGGCAAAGCGAACAAAAACCATCCATAATCCATCGGCAGCGGCGAGAAGCATCGCACCAAACAACCGCAAGCACTCAGCCGGCTGCACCGCCATGGCCTAAAGACGCTAAAGCTGCAGCGCAGCTGAAGCGACTGATCTCGGCGAAAACCGCTCGGCGAGGGGCGAAAAATCAAATAAAGAAGCGAATCGCGTGTAATGAATAGATTCTAATGATTGAGTTGATGGATGGACGACGTTGCGGCTTTTCAACGGGACGCTTTGAGGGTGTGTGTGTGTGTGTTACTGTTAAATTTGTTTTTTTTTTGTTATGTTCGTGCTTCTTGATTTAAAGCAGAAAAAACATAACCCAAAAGCAAGAGCGAGATGGTATGATTTTCTTTTCACACTTTCGACGCGAGTCAAAATCCTCCCTAGAACCTCATCGTTCTATTTTTTGTGTATGTATTTCACATCCTCCCTGTGCGTCTCACGCTTCCCTGTTGGAGAGTGTTTGTTGCTTTTATTGAATTTAAGGTTCATAATGGTCCGCGCACTCGAGATCTCGCGAATCGGGCGAAAAAAAGAGAGAAAGAGGGAGAGAGCGAAAACAACATCCGCAAGCGACACCACAAGAGCCGCCTGGCGCGTGATATTTGCGTGTTGCTCCCTAATTCTATTTGCCCCGTCAGAATCGACCTCCTGGTTTTCGTTTTTTTCTCTGCTTCTTCTCTTGTTGTTGTTGCTTCCAGCAGCATGCTGACATTTTTCCCCTTTTTCCGGTGCGGTAAACCCAGATTGGAAGCGGGCGAGCAAGTCATCCCGCTGCGGGCCATCCCGGCGCCACGCGCAATAAGCTGCAAATTAGTGATTATCCCACGGAGTTCCGCGCGCAAACGTCCCAGATGCCGATGGGGAGTGATGGAAATGGAAAGTTTCGAAGACAGCCGCAGCACAGCGTCCAGAAACAGTAACACTTTAGCTGCGTGCGGTATTAATAACGCGGAAGGGCGCAGTGTCATACTGGCCGGACAGAGCCAGGGGGTTGCTTGGGTTGGTAATTAAAATACAGTTGAATGATGGATGATTCGTTACATCAACTTGTTTTTTTTTCGCCTTTTGTATCTAGGTTTTTTTTTCATTATCTTATCTTTATAATGATTGCGAGTCTTTTTTCCCCAGTTTCTTTTTTTACATCAATACTTTTCTTTGTTTTGGTGCATGAATTTTGAAAAGGATGTTTTGTTTCACTTGCATTTTTTCACTTTTTTCGCGCTACGATGATTTAATTAAAGAAAATTGAATAAAGAAGTCAAAGTTTTCCGAAGCGTCACGATCATTTGTTGGCCAGCATGAGAACACAATCCTTGGGTGTCATTCACACCCGGACCCTTCCGAAATAGGGGCTTCACGGATGAAAAATTACACCTAAAGCCCTCTCTGGCTCGGGTTTTCGTCGGTTATCACCATCTTCTCTTATTATGCATAGCTCTAACTCATAATCTTTTCATTCGAAATAAAACCGTATGGTCTTTCCGGCGTACTTTAAAAGCCTATCATATCTCTTTTTATGAGTTTAATCCTGTTTCAATCTCCAGCCCATCAAACCAAACTCCACAGACAGACGAGGAAAAGAAACTCGCAGCTCAACCACAACCGATTGCTCCTCCATCATCCGGGGCGCATATTGTGGCGCATTAAAACATTTTAACAGTCGCAAGCTCATTATGCATTCCAGACGCACCGGTGGGCGTCAAAATTTTAAACCACACAACAACCACCGAGATATGGCGAACAAATTGCTTGACGCTCCATAAAGAAAAACAGACAGACAGCCTGGAAGGTGGAACGGGAGCCATTGCGATTTGTATCTTTGCGCCTCTCATCACCACGCCATAATCTTAAAGAATCCAGTGTTATGCACCTACAGGGTTTTTGATTCCGGTACAACAGGCACTTCCGGTGCTCCTTCTTTTACGATCCATCTCTTCATCGGGTGAACTCTTCCGAGCCGGAAGCCCATTCCGCTCATTTAACACACTCTCCTTTATTGCCTGCTTATGAGGTGAGGTGAGTTTTTTTTTATTCATTTTCCCTCCCACACTCACACTCACGAGCAACACTTGCACGCGGGTAAAGTGCACCGACCGTATGAGGGATTACAGATCAACGCTTCCCGGGGAGGCGATGATACCGAAACTCGTGAAAACACGTGGAAAACCGGATGGGAGTCGGAGTTTACCTTGCGGGTCACAAGTGGAGAGGAAAATTCAGTTAAGTAGCAGTCAAAACAAATCCACAATGTTGCCCTTCATTTTAATGCTTGGCTGGCTCGTTTGTTTGTCTCTCTCTCTCTCTCTCTCTCTCTCTCATCCTTCACACCTCATCTAACGAGCGAAATAAGGTCCCGAAATGACGATGCTAACGGGCACGGCGGGCGGGCCGCTTTTACGAGGCTCATATAAATCCTTTATTTCAACACATTCTCGCGCCCATTTTCGCGCGATTTTTTCGGCCAACAAAGGGCTGTCGTTCCGGCGTTTAATGTGCGATGAATGGCGCGGACTTACGAGAGTGGTTCAGACCGAAGACGCACGGTGTCACTCTCCGGGCGAATGTTTCAATTACGTCTGCAACATGGGAAAACATGGTCCAGTTTTACTGGACTGCGGGGTGTTGGAAAACAGAGAAACATCATTAAACGTGTCGTGGACCGTCCTTCGTCCTTCGAGCACCTGAACAACGCACGAGCACACACACGCAGACTCGGACGCACACTTCAACGTTGTTTGACGATTCGCCACATGGAAACGCAACAAGCGGGCTTACGCGTACCGACCCGAGAAGAAGCAATCCTTAACGATGTCCTTTTGCTGTAGCGACGGAACCACGATACCGGGGCAAGTGGGAACCTTCTCAGAAAAGGCACCCGACGCCTTTTGAACCGGGAACGGCAAGCCGGCCCCCGCCAGCACACTCATAAACTGTCATAGTCAACAAGCACTTAATAAGGAATCATTTTGTTTCGCCCGGCTCGCCCGGCCCCGGGACCGAAACCCCAACGTGAATCTCCCAGAAAAGGTTCTCGTGGGAACCTCAAAACGAAAAAGGAAAAGAGGATGTGACAGGACACCCCGAACGAGCCGCCCAACGGGATGAAAAATGGGTTTTCATCTCACCGGCGGGTGGGTTTGGAAAGCCGTGGAAAATTGGAAAACGCGGCACAGGAGATGAGTTTCCCGGGCCGTGTATTATACTTTCAAATTTATTCTTCCCTTTCGCCCGAGACATTTTTCCCAACCCCTTTTCCCAATACATCACTCACGCGTTTCTCACCCAAGTCCACTTCCCTTCGCGGGCGGGGGAATGCTTTCGCTGTTCTTCGGGACCCGGGTGCGGTGCTTTCATTCCTTTATCCTTTTTATTTCACGACGAGGTAGAGAAACACACACACGCGAAACGCGTAATCTTTCACTCACCTGGAACGAGAACGAGAAAGAGATACTGGTTAGTGATCATCGTTGACATTCTGCTTTAATCTAGTGCCTGTAACGATCTTACCGGAGCGCGGAGGCTTACTCCAGAACACCGGTTAAAGCCTGTGTCGCGCCTCCGCAGCGCAAAGTAAAGCCTCTCCTAATAATTCACCGTGCCTTCAAGCTTTCTCGCGTCAACCTTCGAGCGTCGTCGCGAAAGGTGTAACACACGGATGGTGTATACATTTAGGCGCATTGCGAGCACAGCGTCGGAACGGTGGTAACGCACCACGCGAACGAACAAGGCGTCGTAAATAAGAATATTAAAGCGCAGAACGTGCACATTTTTATCGCGACACATATTTTGTGCCCCTCGCACGGTGTGCGGCGTTCCACGGCGCTGTTGCAGTAAGTGGAATATGGCATAAGGATCGCCTGCCCACCCTGGCTCGTTCGTTCGCTCTCTCTCTCTGGATTTTCCGACGTTTGGAACGGTGCGCATCCTTTACCCGCGTGTGTCCCACATTAGAATAAAATATGATTGTGGAACGAACGAAGCGCCCGGGCGTTCGAAATATCCTCCCGCGGGAAATGAATTGCCAACCGCGGCGGAGCGTTTGTCGCCGGCGCAAACCGGCACCTCCGGGCAGGTTGCTGACCAGCTGCCGGATGGGATGCTTCCGGAACTGGGGTCCAGTGGGAAGGAATCGTTTTTCTGTGTTTTTTTTATTGCCCGACAGGAGAACACCTCCGCGCCTAAATGTACCTTTTACCGCGCATGATACCGAGAGACGGAGGGCTGCGGTGTTCCTGTACCATGTATAATGTGCTTTTTGTTTTGCTGTTTTTGTTTTCACGCCCCGGCAACAAACGTTTCCAGTTCTCGGGCGTCATCGTTTCGATTCGCTCCGTTCCTGCCGTCCGCGTGAACACGCGAGCGAGGCGGCGAGTTAACTTGTTGGAAGTTTTCGACCGGGCCCCGGGTTTCGGACTCATCCGAGCGGACACTTTTTGGCCCGTTTTTACCCCGGCGGTTGCGGACCTCGCACGAATGGGGCGAACTTTCTTCCCGGCGCTCGGCGGCTGGATCCTTTTTACTTCGCGCCTGTTTGGTCACATTGTTCGCTCCTCAATTCCGGTGGCCACAGCAACCCCGTTCCACACCCGGCCAGAACGTTCATTTCCGTTACTTCCACGGAGCTCCCACGGACACCCCGAACCACGCGGCCATGCAAAAAGGGACATGTTGTTCCGCTTTATTTTCCACCAAAAACCAAAAGCCACCGACCCAGCGCGTTCGTGTGAATGCGACCGACATTAACCGAACGGGAGAGAGAGAGATTGTGTGTGAGGCGCGAAATGGGAATCGGGAAAACAAAAGGCAGGAACAGATAAAAAAGGGCAGACACAAACACATCCACACACACACCAAAACCCCAAAATGGTCGAGCTTTGTTGTGGTCTTATTGAGCATACATTTTGATTAATGTGTTGGGTGGAGGGGGTGGTAGGTAGCGTGTGGGGGAGGCTGTTGGTAGAATGGTTCGGTTTTCACCAGTGGCCATTGTTTTTGTGTGCTGTGTGCCGTTGTGGGTGTGGAAGGTCACGGGGCCGTGGTTTGGCTGTGAGCGCCCGAATCCGTGGCGAAGATGAAACCGTCCGAAATGCCTGAACGCGCCCAGCATCATCATCGCGCGTCGTTTGAGGTTTTGCCATTGTTACTGGTGCCTGGGTGGGCAGAATCGGGAGTCAGGAATCCGTTTGCAGCCGTTTGCTCGTTGCAGTAGTGGAATGAAATTTTTATTCATCGCGTCTGTCAGCTGCTTTTTTTTCTCTCTCTGCTCGGTTGTTTCACAAAACTTTCCGGTCGCACCGTATCATACCCCGTTTTCCATTTACACTCTTCTGGCACAGCCAGCATACACGTACATCTGACGCCAGGATGGTGCACCGTACCCGTGTGCCTTTTCATGTGTGATCATAATTTTTCCACTCCGTCACACACCGTCCGGAATCCCGGAGGGAGCGCAATTTTTCATGTTCTGCTTTCCACGGTTTGGTTCGGGGTCGTACCACGGGGCTTCCGATTTCCAGGACGCGCCCGAGCACACGAACTGATCGGACTGTTCGCGGCGATGCCGACAGATACTGATACTAGCTGCGAGCGTGGTTGCGGAGCGCGCTCAGCGGGCTGACCCTCGAAACCGCCTAAATGTATGCATGCACACCAGCAGCAGCGAAAAAAAACCCCGACGAGACGCCGTTCCAAAGCGTTTCCGTTTCACCTCCGGGCAGGTTGCTGACCAGCTGCCGGATGGGATGCTTCCGGAACTGGGGTCCAGTGGGAAGGAATCGTTTTTCTGTGTTTTTTTTATTGCCCGACAGGAGAACACCTCCGCGCCTAAATGTACCTTTTACCGCGCATGATACCGAGAGACGGAGGGCTGCGGTGTTCCTGTACCATGTATAATGTGCTTTTTGTTTTGCTGTTTTTGTTTTCACGCCCCGGCAACAAACGTTTCCAGTTCTCGGGCGTCATCGTTTCGATTCGCTCCGTTCCTGCCGTCCGCGTGAACACGCGAGCGAGGCGGCGAGTTAACTTGTTGGAAGTTTTCGACCGGGCCCCGGGTTTCGGACTCATCCGAGCGGACACTTTTTGGCCCGTTTTTACCCCGGCGGTTGCGGACCTCGCACGAATGGGGCGAACTTTCTTCCCGGCGCTCGGCGGCTGGATCCTTTTTACTTCGCGCCTGTTTGGTCACATTGTTCGCTCCTCAATTCCGGTGGCCACAGCAACCCCGTTCCACACCCGGCCAGAACGTTCATTTCCGTTACTTCCACGGAGCTCCCACGGACACCCCGAACCACGCGGCCATGCAAAAAGGGACCCCGAAAACGGCAGCGGGAAAACCCACCCACCGCCGTATTGCTCTATTACGGTGTGTTTGTTTTTCTCGATTGGAGACGGGAGCTTAATCGCGGGTAGGCGGTGTTTGTGGTGCGAAAGCCGCCTGCCGTATCGTGCCTAATCTACCTGCACTGTAACTACTGCTTCACACTACGTCCCTTCGTTTTGTGGGGTCGTAAAACTAGCGATAGAAAGAGGAGAGAAATAACATGTAATCTGTCATTTTATAACGAGGCTTAAGCTCACCTACACGCTAGCGAAGACCAAGGGAAAACATAAAACTTATGTAAGTGTAAGAAAGTGTGATAAAATGTGGTAAGCTTAATTGATAGAAAGCGGTCGAGTGGGGATTACATTTCTTTATTCAAATTTTCAACGTAATTATTGCTGGAACTGCTGATAGGGTTTGTTCAGTTGTTTTTCAGCTTTTATTCAGCGATTTGCAATGCATAAGAAATCGATCCGAAGAAGAAGGGTTGTATTCTGAACAACTTTAGAAACATTTATTTATTTTCCAACAACGAAAATATTGGACATGAATAGCTCAGACCATGAATTGCATACTGTTAGGCGTTCATGATAATATGACTCCTCTAATATGTTATGCACATAGCATATTGTGCTGAATAACCACTGTTTTTGTTCTTAAAAGCTATTCTTATAGAGCGGAGAGATATTGTGTATCACATGGAAAACGATACCGGAATCAATTGTAATGGACGCCACCGGCAGCAATGGACACCCGAACAAAACAAACAAATAAAACAATCGCTTCAAAGAAGATGGCTCCACCTGGCACGGCCAGCATACACGTACATCTGACGCCAGGATGGTGCACCGTACCCGTGTGCCTTTTCATGTGTGATCATAATTTTTCCACTCCGTCACACACCGTCCGGAATCCCGGAGGGAGCGCAATTTTTCATGTTCTGCTTTCCACGGTTTGGTTCGGGGTCGTACCACGGGGCTTCCGATTTCCAGGACGCGCCCGAGCACACGAACTGATCGGACTGTTCGCGGCGATGCCGACAGATACTGATACTAGCTGCGAGCGTGGTTGCGGAGCGCGCTCAGCGGGCTGACCCTCGAAACCGCCTAAATGTATGCATGCACACCAGCAGTGTGGGGTCGTAAAACTAGCGATAGAAAGAGGAGAGAAATAACATGTAATCTGTCATTTTATAACGAGGCTTAAGCTCACCTTCACGCTAGCGAAGAACAAGGGAAAACATAACACTTATGTAAGTGTAAGAAAGTGTGATAAAATGTGGCAAGCTTAATTGATAACCAGCGGTCGAATGGGGATTACATTTCTTTATTCAAATTTTCAACGTAATTATTGCTGAAACTGCTGATAGGGTTTGTTCAGTTGTTTTTCAGCTTTTATTCAGCGATTTGCAATGCATAAGAAATCGATCCGAAGAAGAATGTTGTTCCGCTTTATTTTCCACCAAAAACCAAAAGCCACCGACCCAGCGCGTTCGTGTGAATGCGACCGACATTAACCGAACGGGAGAGAGAGAGATTGTGTGTGAGGCGCGAAATGGGAATCGGGAAAACAAAAGGCAGGAACAGATAAAAAAGGGCAGACACAAACACATCCACACACACACCAAAACCCCAAAATGGTCGAGCTTTGTTGTGGTCTTATTGAGCATACATTTTGATTAATGTGTTGGGTGGAGGGGGTGGTAGGTAGCGTGTGGGGGAGGCTGTTGGTAGAATGGTTCGGTTTTCACCAGTGGCCATTGTTTTTGTGTGCTGTGTGCCGTTGTGGGTGTGGAAGGTCACGGGGCCGTGGTTTGGCTGTGAGCGCCCGAATCCGTGGCGAAGATGAAACCGTCCGAAATGCCTGAACGCGCCCAGCATCATCATCGCGCGTCGTTTGAGGTTTTGCCATTGTTACTGGTGCCTGGGTGGGCAGAATCGGGAGTCAGGAATCCGTTTGCAGCCGTTTGCTCGTTGCAGTAGTGGAATGAAATTTTTATTCATCGCGTCTGTCAGCTGCTTTTTTTTCTCTCTCTGCTCGGTTGTTTCACAAAACTTTCCGGTCGCACCGTATCATACCCCGTTTTCCATTTACACTCTTATGAACCAATTTTCGAACAAAGAAGCGACCAAATTGTAGCATTGTGCTGCAGTGACAACTGGCACGAACGGCGTGCTGGCGGGCACGAAAGCGTGACAGATTGATTTGGCAGTGTTTCATTTTGTTTCAATTAGAGAACGGGTGACTTAGTTTTAATGCATAAAGAACAGTCGGGCGACTCATTGTTGGAGAGCAACTATTTCTGTTTAAAACACCACATTAAAACATTTCTATACGACGCAGCTGTTCCTTAGCTGTCATTCGCCACATTGCGCTTATTGTTGCATACTTTGAGGCGTATACTGTCAAGTCGTCCTAAAGATATGCAATTTGAACAGTTGTTTCACCTAATGCCTGTGGAATTAGAGCAGAAACACCAGTTTCATACAAAAGGGATGTTTCATTTTGTGTTTCAACACTAAACGCTTCATACTCTACTCCTCATACTAACACCGGGAAGCCATTAGGAGAAAATTGCTTTTCTCCCTAATTTTGGAACGAGAGCTACCGCGGAAAGCTCAAGGTTCCATCTTGATGAAGCTATTGCTGGCGGGAATCTCTGCGATACCGAACTCAAACACGCTATTCCATCCGTTTGCCCCGGGGCCTAAAGGCTTTGAACTTTCGAGCCTCGAATTCGACACGATAAGATACGCAATCACGCGCACCCACACACACGCACACACGTGAATTTGTCACCCTTGCGCGTGTCGTTACGCGCTGAAAATATTCCTCCCCATCTCGAAACCCTCTCTCATTAGACGAAACTTCTTCACATTTTCCGTTCGGAGAACCGTCCCAAAGACAGCCGGAACTAATACGAACACGCAAGACGCCCGGTGGGGTCACTGGATGTTTGGCTTGCGATCCTCAAATTAACAAACGGCTTTCCACTCATCCAATTAAAAACGTCAATACGACGGAGACCCGCTCCGTGTCTTCCTATCGAGCTCTGGAGAGTGGGCTGTGTGTGTGTCGGTCTTCCTCTGAGCGGTTGTGACCCTCTCAAGAAAGTCAAACCATGTGCCTGAGGGTAAGGCAAAGTGGGAAAGATAAACTACTAGCTTCCTTCCTCGCTGGTCGGATCCTTCTCAGGAATCCGTTTGCAGCCGTTTGCTCGTTGCAGTAGTGGAATGAAATTTTTATTCATCGCGTCTGTCAGCTGCTTTTTTTCTCTCTCTGCTCGGTTGTTTCACAAAACTTTCCGGTCGCACCGTATCATACCCCGTTTTCCATTTACACTCTTATATCGTCCGAGTGAATCTTCCACCCGTTTCGAGAAAACCCCTTTTGGCCGGGCGCGCTCAATGGAAACCGGGTCCCCTCCTGTTGGCCGGAGCTTCCTGTTGATTGGCAAGTGAGGAGTGGAGAAGTTATTTGATTAAAAATTCTTTCCCACACCATTTCCTGCATGCTAAAGCGCCAGCTGAAACTAGCCCATTCGAGCAAGTGAGATTCTTTGTTTGGTGGGTTTTTAGTTTTTTTTTGGTTGGGAGGAGTGAAGGCCAAAAAAGTAGTCTAGCCTAGAAAAAGAAGGGAGAGCGACCGAAAACACCACCAGGATGTTGTTCTTGTTGCTAAATTTTAAACAAACCATGCGTTAAACGAGCGTTGATTCTCATGCAAAATTACATGTCGTGCCTCCTACAGCACATTGCATACATTTAGGCTGACAGCTATTAGAGAAAGCTAACACAAAAAACCCGACATAGAATCTTACTGATAATTCGCAATATTCAAACACGTTTCACCCTTTCACGCACACACACGCACC
>KZ071443.1:140218-154488 GCA_002091845.1 Anopheles cracens | reverse complement strand
CAAATCGCTGAATAAAAGCTGAAAAACAACTGAACAAACCCTATCAGCAGTTCCAGCAATAATTACGTTGAAAATTTGAATAAAGAAATGTAATCCCCACTCGACCGCTTTCTATCAATTAAGCTTACCACATTTTATCACACTTTCTTACACTTACATAAGTTTTATGTTTTCCCTTGGTCTTCGCTAGCGTGTAGGTGAGCTTAAGCCTCGTTATAAAATGACAGATTACATGTTATTTCTCTCCTCTTTCTATCGCTAGTTTTACGACCCCACAAAACGAAGGGACGTAGTGTGAAGCAGTAGTTACAGTGCAGGTAGATTAGGCACGATACGGCAGGCGGCTTTCGCACCACAAACACCGCCTGCCCGCGATTTAGCTCCCGCCTCCAATCGAGAAAAACAAACACACCGTAATAGAGCAATACGGCGGTGGGTGGGTTTTCCCGCTGCCGAATGGAAAAAAGATGGCTATAAAATAAATTTACTGATATAATGCCATTTTATGTCTGAAAATATGTGATGTGCCGTGTTCGAAACAATTTTAAAAATATTTAAAATAAATTTTACACTAAATTGCATACTTCTAGGCGCATGCACCAAACATTTAGGGCGATTGTACAACAAATTCGCCGTAGTCGCTCGTTTGACAGTTTCTCGTGAACCGAACCGATCAGGTGCCTCGCTGCATTAGTAACGGATCGCCGTGTTGTTCTTCCTCCCACACGAGCAGCCGAATGCACGGAACGCCTTCAAGTATGCAATCAAATAAGCACTTCCCAAGCACGGGTAAGCGCCCAAGCAACAAATCGATCGCTGTTGGGCCGCGCCGACGGTTTGACGTTTTGATTGTGTGACGGTTGAAAAAGAAACAGCAAGCAGCACGCGCCCGGTTCGCATCCGGTGAAAAATTCCCGGGCGCTACTTGTCAGTCAGCTCGCGTTTCGGGTGGTGTGGGGGGGGGGGGGGGGGGGGATTGTTAATGGGGAATTTTAAAGAAAGCCTAATCCACCACCCAAGCAGCGCGGTGTGTGTCATATTTCAGGTGTGTCTCTGCCACTGATAGTCGAGCCAGCCCTCGCTTCCGGTAGCACCGTGCGCTACATTGGCGCTCGGCACGCCACCTGGAACCGGATGTCCGTTCGGTTCGGTGCCACTTGGAAGGCAGAACGGACGACCAGCCGGCGTCGGTGTGCCTACTTTCAGGCGCGTTTGTCGCTAATGCGGTCGTGAAAGAACCGCGCCTTCCCCTCCCGGAAGCGCGCGAGAACGCGGCAGGAGTGGGATATAAATTTGAGCACCCAAATAACATACTTTACACGTTGGAAATCATTAAAAACACGGGTGGAGCATCGTGGAAGGTGGTGCGCTGCGGTGAGGAATGTCCTGGAGTGGTAATACTTCCATTCCCGAAGTCCTCCTGGCTCTGTTGTTAGAAAGGTTGCCCGAGTGGAGCGAATGGAAACTTAAACATTCGAGAGAAGGGAAGAAATTGCAAACAACAAAGCAAAAAAAAGCCATACGTGTGTGCGGCCGCACCGTTCGCCATTGCGACATTTCTCTGACGGAGTACGTTCGTTTCGCTTGGAACGGTGTGGAACAGGTGTGCAGGTGTCGCCCGCCGGAAATGGCACCCCGTGCTCGCGAAAACATCATGTGCGGCCGGCGGTGGAAACAAATGTTTTCGACTGACGGTGGTTCCGGTTTGCGCCGGCGACAAACGCTCCGCCGCGGTTGGCAATTCATTTCCCGCGGGAGGATATTTCGAACGCCCGGGCGCTCCGTTCGTTCCACAATCATATTTTATTCTAATGTGGGACACACGCGGGTAAAGGATGCGCACCGTTCCAAACGTTGGAAAATCCAGAGAGAGAGAGAGCGAACGAACGAGCCAGGGTGGGCAGGCGATCCTTATGCCATATTCCACTTACTGCAACAGCGCCGTGGAACGCCGCACACCGTGCGAGGGGCACAAAATATGTGTCGCGATAAAAATGTGCACGTTCTGCGCTTTAATATTCTTATTTACGACGCCTTGTTCGTTCGCGTGGTGCGTTACCACCGTTCCGACGCTGTGCTCGCAATGCGCCTAAATGTATACACCATCCGTGTGTTACACCTTTCGCGACGACGCTCGAAGGTTGACGCGAGAAAGCTTGAAGGCACGGTGAATTATTGGGAGAGGCTTTACTTCGCGCTGCGGAGGCGCGACACAGGCTTTAACCGGTGTTCCGGAGTAAGCCTCCGCGCTCCGGTAAGATCGTTACAGGCACTAGATTAAAGCAGAATGTCAACGATGATCACTAACCAGTATCTCTTTCTCGTTCTCGTTCCAGGTGAGTGAAAGATTACGCGTTTCGCGTGTGTGTGTTTCTCTACCTCGTCGTGAAATAAAAAGGATAAAGGAATGAAAGCACCGCACCCGGGTCCCGAAGAACAGCGAAAGCATTCCCCCGCCCGCGAAGGGAAGTGGACTTGGGTGAGAAACGCGTGAGTGATGTATTGGGAAAAGGGGTTGGGAAAAATGTCTCGGGCGAAAGGGAAGAATAAATTTGAAAGTATAATACACGGCCCGGGAAACTCATCTCCTGTGCCGCGTTTTCCAATTTTCCACGGCTTTCCAAACCCACCCGCCGGTGAGATGAAAACCCATTTTTCATCCCGTTGGGCGGCTCGTTCGGGGTGTCCTGTCACATCCTCTTTTCTTTTTTCGTTTTGGGGTTCCCACGAGAACCTTTTCTTGGAGATTCACGTTGGGGTTTCGGTCCCGGGGCCGGGCGAGCCGGGCGAAACAAAATGATTCCTTATTAAGTGCTTGTTGACTATGACAGTTTATGAGTGTGCTGGCGGGGGCCGGCCTGCCGTTCCCGGTTCAAAAGGCGTCGGGTGCCTTTTCTGAGAAGGTTCCCACTTGCCCCGGTATCGTGGTACCGTCGCTACGGCAAAAGGACATCGTTAAGGATTGCTTCTTCTCGGGTCGGTACGCGTAAGCCCGCTTGTTGCGTTTCCATGTGGCGAATCGTCGGTGCGTCTGGAATGCATAATGAGCTTGCGACTGTTAAAATGTTTTAATGCGCCACAATATGCGCCCCGGATGATGGAGGAGCAATCGGTTGTGGTTGAGCTGCGAGATTCTTTTTCTCCTCTGTCTGTGGAGTTTGGTTTGATGGGCTGGTGATTGAAACAGGATTAAACTCATAAAAAGAGATATGATAGGCTTTTAAAGTACGCCGGAAAGACCATACGGTTTTATTTCGCATGTTTTCCCATGTTGCAGACGTAATTGAAACATTCGCCCGGAGAGTGACACCGTGCGTCTTCGGTCTGAACCACCCTCGTAAGCCCGCGCCATTCATCGCACATTAAACGCCGGAACGACAGCCCTTTGTTGGCCGAAAAAATCGCGCGAAAATGGGCGCGAGAATGTGTTGAAATAAAGGATTTATATGAGCCTCGTAAAAGCGGCCCGCCCGCCGTGCCCGTTAGCATCGTCATTTCGGGACCTTATTTCGCTCGTTAGATGAGGTGTGAAGGATGAGAGAGAGAGAGAGAGAGAGAGAGAGATAGAGACAAACAAACGAGCCAGCCAAGGAACGAGCCAGGGTGGGCAGGCGATCCTTATGCCATATTCCACTTACTGCAACAGCGCCGTGGAACGCCGCACACCGTGCGAGGGGCACAAAATATGTGTCGCGATAAAAATGTGCACGTTCTGCGCTTTAATATTCTTATTTACGACGCCTTGTTCGTTCGCGTGGTGCGTTACCACCGTTCCGACGCTGTGCTCGCAATGCGCCTAAATGTATACACCATCCGTGTGTTACACCTTTCGCGACGACGCTCGAAGGTTGACGCGAGAAAGCTTGAAGGCACGGTGAATTATTGGGAGAGGCTTTACTTCGCGCTGCGGAGGCGCGACACAGGCTTTAACCGGTGTTCCGGAGTAAGCCTCCGCGCTCCGGTAAGATCGTTACAGGCACTAGATTAAAGCAGAATGTCAACGATGATCACTAACCAGTATCTCTTTCTCGTTCTCGTTCCAGGTGAGTGAAAGATTACGCGTTTCGCGTGTGTGTGTTTCTCTACCTCGTCGTGAAATAAAAAGGATAAAGGAATGAAAGCACCGCACCCGGGTCCCGAAGAACAGCGAAAGCATTCCCCCGCCCGCGAAGGGAAGTGGACTTGGGTGAGAAACGCGTGAGTGATGTATTGGGAAAAGGGGTTGGGAAAAATGTCTCGGGCGAAAGGGAAGAATAAATTTGAAAGTATAATACACGGCCCGGGAAACTCATCTCCTGTGCCGCGTTTTCCAATTTTCCACGGCTTTCCAAACCCACCCGCCGGTGAGATGAAAACCCATTTTTCATCCCGTTGGGCGGCTCGTTCGGGGTGTCCTGTCACATCCTCTTTTCCTTTTTCGTTTTGAGGTTCCCACGAGAACCTTTTCTGGGAGATTCACGTTGGGGTTTCGGTCCCGGGGCCGGGCGAGCCGGGCGAAACAAAATGATTCCTTATTAAGTGCTTGTTGACTATGACAGTTTATGAGTGTGCTGGCGGGGGCCGGCTTGCCGTTCCCGGTTCAAAAGGCGTCGGGTGCCTTTTCTGAGAAGGTTCCCACTTGCCCCGGTATCGTGGTACCGTCGCTACGGCAAAAGGACATCGTTAAGGATTGCTTCTTCTCGGGTCGGTACGCGTAAGCCCGCTTGTTGCGTTTCCATGTGGCGAATCGTCAAACAACGTTGAAGTGTGCGTCCGAGTCTGCGTGTGTGTGCTCGTGCGTTGTTCAGGTGCTCGAAGGACGAAGGACGGTCCACGACACGTTTAATGATGTTTCTCTGTTTTCCAACACCCCGCAGTCCAGTAAAACTGGACCATGTTTTCCCATGTTGCAGACGTAATTGAAACATTCGCCCGGAGAGTGACACCGTGCGTCTTCGGTCTGAACCACCCTCGTAAGCCCGCGCCATTCATCGCACATTAAACGCCGGAACGACAGCCCTTTGTTGGCCGAAAAAATCGCGCGAAAATGGGCGCGAGAATGTGTTGAAATAAAGGATTTATATGAGCCTCGTAAAAGCGGCCCGCCCGCCGTGCCCGTTAGCATCGTCATTTCGGGACCTTATTTCGCTCGTTAGATGAGGTGTGAAGGATGAGAGAGAGAGAGAGAGAGAGAGAGAGAGAGAGACAAACAAACGAGCCAGCCAAGCATTAAAATGAAGGGCAACATTGTGGATTTGTTTTGACTGCTACTTAACTGAATTTTCCTCTCCACTTGTGACCCGCAAGGTAAACTCCGACTCCCATCCGGGAGAGACAAACAAACGAGCCAGCCAAGCATTAAAATGAAGGGCAACATTGTGGATTTGTTTTGACTGCTACTTAACTGAATTTTCCTCTCCACTTGTGACCCGCAAGGTAAACTCCGACTCCCATCCGGTTTTCCACGTGTTTTCACGAGTTTCGGTATCATCGCCTCCCCGGGAAGCGTTGATCTGTAATCCCTCATACGGTCGGTGCACTTTACCCGCGTGCAAGTGTTGCTCGTGAGTGTGAGTGTGGGAGGGAAAATGAATAAAAAAAAACTCACCTCACCTCATAAGCAGGCAATAAAGGAGAGTGTGTTAAATGAGCGGAATGGGCTTCCGGCTCGGAAGAGTTCACCCGATGAAGAGATGGATCGTAAAAGAAGGAGCACCGGAAGTGCCTGTTGTACCGGAATCAAAAACCCTGTAGGTGTGTTCACCCGATGAAGAGATGGATCGTAAAAGAAGGAGCACCGGAAGTGCCTGTTGTACCGGAATCAAAAACCCTGTAGGTGAATAACACTGGATTCTTTAAGATTATGGCGCGGTGATGAGAGGTGCAAAGATACAAATCGCAATGGCTCCCGTTCCACCTTCCAGGCTGTCTGTCTGTTTTTCTTTATGGAGCGTCAAGCAATTTGTTCGCCATATCTCGGTGGTTGTTGTGTGGTTTAAAATTTTGACGCCCACCGGTGCGTCTGGAATGCATAATGAGCTTGCGACTGTTAAAATGTTTTAATGCGCCACAATATGCGCCCCGGATGATGGAGGTGCAATCGGTTGTGGTTGAGCTGCGAGTTTCTTTTCCTCGTCTGTCTGTGGAGTTTGGTTTGATGGGCTGGAGATTGAAACAGGATTAAACTCATAAAAAGAGATATGATAGGCTTTTAAAGTACGCCGGAAAGACCATACGGTTTTATTTCGAATGAAAAGATTATGAGTAAGAGCTATGCATAATAAGAGAAGATGGTGATAACCGACGAAATCCCGAGCCAGAGAGGGCTTTAGGTGTAATTTTTCATCTGTGAAGCCCCTATTTCGGAAGGGTCCGGGTGTGAATGACACCCAAGGATTGTGTTCTCATGCTGGCCAACAAATGATCGTGACGCTTCGGAAAACTTTGACTTCTTTATTCAATTTTCTTTAATTAAATCATCGTAGCGCGAAAAAAGTGAAAAAATGCAAGTGAAACAAAACATCCTTTTCAAAATTCATGCACCAAAACAAAGAAAAGTATTGATGTAAAAAAAGAAACTGGGGAAAAAAGACTCGCAATCATTATAAAGATAAGATAATGAAAAAAAAACCTAGATACAAAAGGCGAAAAAAAAACAAGTTGATGTAACGAATCATCCATCATTCAACTGTATTTTAATTACCAATCCAAGCAAACGGGCGCTCTGCCCGGTCAGTATGACACTGCGCCCTTCCGCGTTATTAATACCGCGCGCGGCTAAAGTGTTACTGTTTCTGGACGCTGCGCTGCGGCTGACTTCGAAACTTTCCATTTCCATCACTCCCCATCGGCATCTGGGACGTTTGCGCGCGGAACTCCGTGGGATAATCACTAATTTGCAGCTTATTGCGCGTGGCGCCGGGATGGCCCGCAGCGGGATGACTTGCTCGCCCGCTTCCAATCTGGGTTTACCGCACCGGAAAAGGGGGAAAAATGTCAGCATGCTGCTGGAAGCAACAACAACAGGAGAAGAAGGAGAGAAAAAAAACGAAAACCAGGAGGTCGATTCTGACGGGGCAAATAGAATTAGGGAGCAACACGCAAATATCACGCGCCAGGCGGCTCTTGTGGTGTCGCTTGCGGATGTTGTTTTCGCTCTCTCCCTCTTTCTCTCTTTTTTTCGCCCGATTCGCGAGATCTCGAGTGCGCGGACCATTATGAACCTTAAATTCAATAAAAGCAACAAACACTCTCCAACAGGGAAGCGTGAGACGCACAGGGAGGATGTGAAATACATACACAAAAAATAGAACGATGAGGTTCTAGGGAGGATTTTGACTCGCGTCGAAAGTGTGAAAAGAAAATCATACCATCTCGCTCTTGCTTTTGGGTTATGTTTTTTCTGCTTTAAATCAAGAAGCACGAACATAACAAAAAAAAACAAATTTAACAGTAACACACACACACACACCCTCAAAGCGTCCCGTTGAAAAGCCGCAACGTCGTCCATCCATCAACTCAATCATTAGAATCTATTCATTACACGCGATTCGCTTCTTTATTTGATTTTTCGCCCCTCACCGAGCGGTTTCCGCCGAGATCAGTCGCTTCAGCTGCGCTGCAGCTTTAGCATCTTTAGGCCATGGCGGTGCAGTCAGCTGAGTGCTTGTGGTTGTTTGGAGCGATGCTTCTCGCCGCTGCCGATGGATTATGGATGGTTTTTGTTCGCTTTGCCCGAGTATAGTTTGGCAAGGAATAAAAAATGGCAAGAAACACCCAGCCCGGAATGGAAACCTCCGATTGGAGGCGTTTGTTTTCCTTTCACTCGAGGAGCTGGAGAAGTTTTTGTTAAGGATATTTGTTTTTTTTTTGCGTGTTGTTCTTCTGTCGTCATTCGCTGTTGCTGCTCTGGCTTTCGTTTGGACAGCTTGGAGGTTGAGTTATTAATTTATGCATCGTTGAAATAAGTCGTTTGCTGCTTCTTCCCACACGTTCGCCTGATGGGGACATTCGGCCGTCGCTGTGTGTCTTCGCGAGCGCGCGGATGTGGAATGCGAGCAACGGATGCGGTGTGGATGATGACGATGATAATCAAAAATTCCAACAAACCCAGCGCACGTCCCGGGCCGGACAGGGAGTTTCGAGCAACTTTCGAGAGGACGAAGTGGTCCGAAGGATTAAGCGCCATCGGAATCACCAGCACAAGTCCGGCGGCGACAACAAACAAACAAAAAAACTGATACACAAAACAAAACAACAAAAAAACACAACAGAACGACCCCAAAATTAGCCGAAACCATTTGTCGGCCATCGTCCACGACTTCGCTGGCTGCGCTGTGGGAGGTGGGTTAAAATTTGTTTGACTTCCTGCAAACATCCTGCCAACAAGGGGGTTGAGAAAGAGAGAGAGAGAAGCGCACGGGTGAGTCCACGGATTAAGTGGCGGCGCCCTGCGATGAAAGCGATGATGGCGATGGCCGGTCTGGACGGGGCTCTAAGACGGCAACGAAATGGTAAATGTTGTTTTTCTTTTCGTTGCCTCTCCTCACCCGTTTCTCCAGCTGGGAGTCTAACATTCTCCGAGTCCAAGTTTGCTTTTGCAGCGGAGAAGGGCCTTGATTTTGTTCGCACCTTCCCGCCCATCCGGCTGCGATATGAATAATTATTACTTCTGGCTGAAGAATGGAAATTAAGGATTTTGGAGCGGTGGCCGTCCTTTAAGCGTTCGGTTGGACCGTTGTTTCCTTACCCGGGTTTCCCCGTTCTCCCCGCGGTACTCACTTTTCACCCCGGGCGTATCTTTCGCCGGCCGGGGAATTCAAATATAAAGTTCCCGAGCGAGTGAAAGAAAAATACGCAAAATAAACACAGTCACCAAATGCGGTGACCACCGCGAACTTTCACCGCGCTTCTCGTGCCACGTCTTTGTGACTAATTTCTCGTCCGTTTTCGGTGGTGGATTTGAATATTTTACCGTTCACAGGGGGTCGTGTGACTGATTCGTTGGCGTTGGGTTAGGGATTTTTTTTAATAGTTCAACTATCACTTTACTAGTAAAAAAACGGAACAAAAATCGTCAAACAAACCCAGCCCATTTTCATCGACACCTCCAACCAGCAGTACGTTGATTCCTAAGCCCCTGTTACGTGACCGGGCGGTGTTAAAAACGAAAGCAGTTAAAGTTGTTGCATTGCGAAACGTACGCGATTGTTGCTAACGTGTGAATGGCACGACAACAGCGATTCCCAATTGACTTATCAGCGTTAAACAGTGTAGGGGAACGTTTTTTCATGCTGATACCAACCAATTTTGTTTCCTGTTTCACTGCAAATGGGAACAATTGTGTTGAAAGTTGTTTATTTATTGCTAAACTTCTTTCTGAATTGCTGATAACGGATAGCACACAATAATGAAGTGATGCATTTTCATGTTTGAAGTTGTGTGTTATTTGTATTTGTATTGCTTTTTTATTTCAGGATAAAACATAAGCAACATAATCAGCGGACGATGTTCAAGTGTCACGCGAGTTTGGAATACTTTAAAGGTTTGCTAACCAATTTTACGAGCTATTGACAGTGACTATACAATACGCTTGAACATCATACTTGAATTATCCAATTGGTACAATGTTCAATTTATTTATCAAAATGAAACTCGAACATAAAAGACCAATTAATCAAATTCCTGTGTGTGATTGCATACCTTTAGGCGTAAAATTGCTTAGGTTCCTGGGAGGTATGCAATCCGCATTAAAATTTATTTGTCAGTGGGAAATACACGTTTTAACTGTGTAATAGCGATTTCGAACAAAAGAACAATTCAAAACAAAATACAAGGACCAACCAATGATTACGTAGTCTGAAAGTATGCAAACTTCAAGCAGATCTTTATTAACGCATTTTTAACGACTATTTTGGTGTTGGGTAACGCAATAAGCCTCTAGGTTATATAACTCGTACTGTAAATTATTGCAAATACTTTCACATAAACAACGTAACGTTTTAAAATGTATTAAACTGCTTTTGGATTCTAAATGATTCCCAGTTCTCTGTTTCAAAACCCTATTTTAATAAACAAAACAAACGAGAACGGGGAAAAAACCCTCACCGAAAGCCTTTAACACGCTCTCGAGAGGGTGAACGGAAGCGAACGGCGCAGAACAATGGGCGACAAAACGGTGGAACAATTTCCCGCCAACAATTCGCACCGGAATAATTCCCAATTATTTCGTAATTCGCCATCGCCACCCGCTGATCCTCTCGCGCCCGGCACACACACATCCTAACCCGGCGTTCCCGGCTGTGGTGGTACGTTTAATTTTCAATCAACACTGGCAGGGTCGCGGAGCGCTCGCTGTTTCGTTGCGATACCAATCCCAAACGCAGGAAGTCAGCAGGAGCTCTCAGCCTATACTGAACACAAACGCACGCGCAAACACACACAGAAACACACCAAAACTTCTCCAAATTAAAGCCACCGGTAGCGCCGTCCACGGAGGCTGCCGTTCGCGGAATCCATTGCCGAAAATCAACCAGTCGAAAAAATGAGTTTCCACGGCCCCTTCAGCACCGGGGCCGTTGCGTTGCCATTTGCGATGAAACAAAGCAACAGCGCGCGAATGAGCGTGTGGAGAAGAGTCGCGAGGGGGAGAAAAACAGAAAAAAGGAAAATCACTCAACCTGCGCCGGAACCAGCGGCGACGACGGCGGCGGCACCAGCAAAAATGCGCCCCGCGGTTTTGCTTCCGTTTGATTGCTAATGAATGGTAATTTGCACACCAAAGAATACGCGAATCGGCGTCGGCGAGAAGGGAGGGAAAGGACGGCGCCCGGGTGGACAGGGTGGCGAAACAAAACAGCAGCAGAAACAAAAATGGAAAATATCCCACACTAATCCACTGGCATGGAGTGCTAGTTTATTTGTGAACCGTTTGCGTTCGCGTCAATTCGTGTTTCTCTCTCTCTCTCTCTCTCTCTCTCTCTCTGCGTCTCGTGTCGATTCGGTGTGCGCCTACCGCGCGACACCTTCTCGGTTTATTGGCGCACGCCCGCCCAACGATCCCGCGCGCGCCGCCCGAGGCCATGATCCGGTGCGGCTCCTGTTGCTGCTCGGAAGGAAGCGCTGCTCGGGAGCGCACTAATCGCAGCGCTCCAGAGCAAGAAAAGGGCAATGGAAACGCAATGGAATCCAAACGGCAAAATACAAGGAAAAAAAATCTCCCGCAACCCACTTCGGAAGCCTTCCGGCGGATCCGGAGCTTTGTTCGCTCATTTGCACCACCTCCGTGCGTCGTTTGGTTTTCGTTCAATTTGGTCGCGCTGGTGCGTATGGGGATGGCGATGCTGGGGTGGCTGTGGTCCGCTCCGCTGGTGTTTGGTGTTCGCCTGGATGTGATGATGCCAGTGGTGTTTGTTTCGCGGTTTTTCACGCTCGGTTTTGCTTCTTGTGGCGGCTGTGTTGGAATAGATTGCGTGATTCATGCATGAAAAGTTGGTGAAATATATTTTGTTCGATTTTTTTCTTCAAATGTTTTCTTTCTACCAGGAAATTGACTTCGCACTAGCCTTCGCTGAAGACAAAATATCCTTAAAAAGCTGACAAATGATGCATATCGCAAGAGTGTTTTAATAATTAGTGCCCCAGATTGCGAATTATGCATCCAGTGATGACCAACTCATTAGGATATCACCAATCCAGAAACAAATTTGGAAGTAACGCAGTGCTTATTCTGTCTATTTTGATGTCAAGTTGCTAAATCATCCTAAAAGTATGCAATCGTACAAGTAATGCATTACAAAACGCTTAGTGTGTTTTATCCAAACCAAATGAAGCGTTTTTTTTTAAATAAAGCCATTAAAGAGCCAAATCATGTAAGTTGGAGAACTCAAAACATGGAAATTACTGCTTGGATGCAATGTTAACATTCTCACTTCAGCATCGTGCTAGAATATTTTTAGTATTGCTCTTGTCTAATTTTATGCACAAGCAAATGCAAAATAATCACTTCGTTTCCACTTCCAAATCCATTCAAAGCTTCACGCGCAACAATTTCCACTTACTCCGCAGCTTCTTCTACGTGGTTTTTGTTTCGTTATGAAACGCACCATCATTACGCGAACGTGCGTCTAATTGAATGCTCTCGAACGCACCGTGCAGATGAAAAAAATGGTTATGAGCAGCTCTAGCGACAGCGAGCGTTTTCCGCACTGCCTACCTTCAGGCGCCATTTACAGGGTGTCTCGGCGTGCATTAAAGAATCGCGCTTTATTTCGCGAGAAGCGAAACACATTCCGGCTTGACTCGGCAGCGACTTGTTGGAATCACGCGCCCGTTAAGCAAATATACATTTCAAAAGGGTCCCCCACCCACGCGTCGCACGCGGTTGGTGGCTGAATTGTTGGCGAACTCCCTGTGCCGTCGTCGGTGTTCGGAAAAACGCGCTGCAAAATATGACTGTTGGCATTTTGCAACACCTCGCCGTGGAAGGTGGTGTATTAAAGGAGGCGATGGAGAAGAATAAAAAGAAGAAGAAGAATGCCGCGCACAGGGAAGAACGGCGTCTTTGACTTTCATTCATACCGCTGCTTTCCCACTGCTCCAACCGTCCCCAGTGGCCGACGACGACGACGACGACGCCAACGACGGCAGCAAACACAGTGGCAAAGGGTACAAAATAGCACGGTACGTTAGCGCTGTCGCTGGGTTCCACCTTCCGCCCGCCTTCTGTGGGCTTCTGTGGTCTCGGGCGCGGACAGAACGAACGACGCTTCTCCCGGGCATTACGCTTTCATCCGTCAAGGATGTCCATCCATCCGTGAAAGGATGCCATGAAGCGAACGGAGCGGAAAAAATAGTACAACCAGCCGCCCTTTCGCCGAGGAGCGAAAGAAACCGCCGAGGAAGTGAAATAATACGCGTTGGGGAAGACGAGAAAGAGAGAGAGCAAAAAAACGCACCCTCCACAGAAAAGGGATGAAAACAAGGCTCCCGGTGGTGTGAGCGACCAGGCGTCTCCATCCGGGGCCGGCTCCGGTTTGGTGGGAATGGATCGTGTTTCGTGGCGCTCGGGGCGCTTGAGGTGGAAATATTATAATTCCAATAACGAAACCTTCGCCTCCTCTTCTTCTTCCACTCACCGTTCCCCGGGCCGCATTTGGGGGATTCTTGGGGGAAACTGGCGAGGAAAAGCGAGACCCGGACGCAGAGAACCAACTGTTGAAACGATGGTTCTCGTGCCTCGTTTGCCATGTTTGTGGCCTGGACCGGGAGGAAAAGTTCTAGAGGTCGGTTACTAGCCCGCCTCGATCGGGGTTAGGTCGGTGGAGAACTTGTTCTACTTTGAATCGCAATAAAAGTGTTGTGTGCGAACATGTGACGATAATTTCGCCTTTACACGTTTCGTCCTCTCGTTTTGGGTGTAGCGTTTTTTTTCTTTCGCTTGTTTGGTCAAATGAACCCAAATTTTCTCACCCGACGCGCACCGAGTTGGGTGTTTTTTTCTCTTCTTCCGTTGCTGTTGCTGTTGCTTGTCGGAAAAGTTGCTCCGTAGACGATCGCGCGCTAACGAATCGAATCGACGAGCCTCAAAGTCAACAACTTGTTGGGCTTGTTTCGAAATTTCGCCAGCAGAGAACCAACTGTTGAAACGATGGTTCTCGTGCCTCGTTTGCCATGTTTGTGGCCTGGACCGGGGGGAAAAGTTCTAGAGGTCGGTTACTAGCCCGCCTCGATCGGGGTTAGGTCGGTGGAGAACTTGTTCTACTTTGAATCGCAATCGTTCTCCTCGTGGTGGTGGTGGTTTTGCGTCTGTGTGTTTTTCCGCCTTCCCCCGCACAAAGATGACACAGGTGGCCGCGGAGAGGTGGGTCCAGGGAAAAAATGTGCACGAATGTCAGACGTGGAAATATTTAATTTAATTCCGAGTGATTTTCCCGTTTCGTTTTCACCTGGACCGTCGGTCGTTCCAGGGCAGCTTTTCCTGGCCGCCTGGACGGTTGGGTTTGGGTGTTTTTCTCCCGCTTTAACCACTGTGGGCCTGTGCCAGTGTCAGTTCCAGTGTAACATTAAGCGTTCATCATTGCCCTTTCCACCGAGCGTGGGGCGGTAGATAGCCATCGCTACGGAGCAGAACCGAACCGAACCGGGTTGGGAAGGTGGGAATGTTGCTTTTTCGTTTAATGTCATTAGTTGGGTGAACAAACTCCCCGGCGGTGCTGCGGGAAAGCGGCTGCTGATGGAATCCGCAGGGTGAAGGAGCACTTCCGGTGCTGGTGCTCATTCTCGATCGTTTG
>KZ071443.1:109922-123128 GCA_002091845.1 Anopheles cracens | reverse complement strand
CAAACGATCGAGAATGAGCACCAGCACCGGAAGTGCTCCTTCACCCTGCGGATTCCATCAGCAGCCGCTTTCCCGCAGCACCGCCGGGGAGTTTGTTCACCCAACTAATGACATTAAACGAAAAAGCAACATTCCCACCTTCCCAACCCGGTTCGGTTCGGTTCTGCTCCGTAGCGATGGCTATCTACCGCCCCACGCTCGGTGGAAAGGGCAATGATGAACGCTTAATGTTACACTGGAACTGACACTGGCACAGGCCCACAGTGGTTAAAGCGGGAGAAAAACACCCAAACCCAACCGTCCAGGCGGCCAGGAAAAGCTGCCCTGGAACGACCGACGGTCCAGGTGAAAACGAAACGGGAAAATCACTCGGAATTAAATTAAATATTTCCACGTCTGACATTCGTGCACATTTTTTCCCTGGACCCACCTCTCCGCGGCCACCTGTGTCATCTTTGTGCGGGGGAAGGCGGAAAAACACACAGACGCAAAACCACCACCACCACGAGGAGAACGATTGCGATTCAAAGTAGAACAAGTTCTCCACCGACCTAACCCCGATCGAGGCGGGCTAGTAACCGACCTCTAGAACTTTTCCCCCCGGTCCGCTCGTTTCGAATTCCGCACTCATATTTCTGCGCTTTGTTTCTGTGATTAAAACAAAGTTTCACTCCGGCGAACCGCCCGAGCTGGCGAAATTTCGAAACAAGCCCAACAAGTTGTTGACTTTGAGGCTCGTCGATTCGATTCGTTAGCGCGCGATCGTCTACGGAGCAACTTTTCCGACAAGCAACAGCAACAGCAACGGAAGAAGAGAAAAAAACACCCAACTCGGTGCGCGTCGGGTGAGAAAATTTGGGTTCATTTGACCAAACAAGCGAAAGAAAAAAAACGCTACACCCAAAACGAGAGGACGAAACGTGTAAAGGCGAAATTATCGTCACATGTTCGCACACAACACTTTTTTTGCGATTCAAAGTAGAACAAGTTCTCCACCGACCTAACCCCGATCGAGGCGGGCTAGTAACCGACCTCTAGAACTTTTCCTCCCGGTCCAGGCCACAAACATGGCAAACGAGGCACGAGAACCATCGTTTCAACAGTTGGTTCTCTGCGTCCGGGTCTCGCTTTTCCTCGCCAGTTTCCCCCAAGAATCCCCCAAATGCGGCCCGGGGAACGGTGAGTGGAAGAAGAAGAGGAGGCGAAGGTTTCGTTATTGGAATTATAATATTTCCACCTCAAGCGCCCCGAGCGCCACGAAACACGATCCATTCCCACCAAACCGGAGCCGGCCCCGGATGGAGACGCCTGGTCGCTCACACCACCGGGAGCCTTGTTTTCATCCCTTTTCTGTGGAGGGTGCGTTTTTTTGCTCTCTCTCTTTCTCGTCTTCCCCAACGCGTATTATTTCACTTCCTCGGCGGTTTCTTTCGCTCCTCGGCGAAAGGGCGGCTGGTTGTACTATTTTTTCCGCTCCGTTCGCTTCATGGCATCCTTTCACGGATGGATGGACATCCTTGACGGATGAAAGCGTAATGCCCGGGAGAAGCGTCGTTCGTTCTGTCCGCGCCCGAGACCACAGAAGCCCACAGAAGGCGGGCGGAAGGTGGAACCCAGCGACAGCGCTAACGTACCGTGCTATTTTGTACCCTTTGCCACTGTGTTTGCTGCCGTCGTTGGCGTCGTCGTCGTCGTCGTCGGCCACTGGGGACGGTTGGAGCAGTGGGAAAGCAGCGGTATGAATGAAAGTCAAAGACGCCGTTCTTCCCTGTGCGCGGCATTCTTCTTCTTCTTTTTATTCTTCTCCATCGCCTCCTTTAATACACCACCTTCCACGGCGAGGTGTTGCAAAATGCCAACAGTCATATTTTGCAGCGCGTTTTTCCGAACACCGACGACGGCACAGGGAGTTCGCCAACAATTCAGCCACCAACCGCGTGCGACGCGTGGGTGGGGGACCCTTTTGAAATGTATATTTGCTTAACGGGCGCGTGATTCCAACAAGTCGCTGCCGAGTCAAGCCGGAATGTGTTTCGCTTCTCGCGAAATAAAGCGCGATTCTTTAATGCACGCCGAGACACCCTGTAAATGGCGCCTGAAGGTAGGCAGTGCGGAAAACGCTCGCTGTCGCTAGAGCTGCTCATAACCATTTTTTTCATCTGCACGGTGCGTTCGAGAGCATTCAATTAGACGCACGTTCGCGTAATGATGGTGCGTTTCATAACGAAACAAAAACCACGTAGAAGAAGCTGCGGAGTAAGTGGAAATTGTTGCGCGTGAAGCTTTGAATGGATTTGGAAGTGGAAACGAAGTGATTATTTTGCATTTGCTTGTGCATAAAATTAGACAAGAGCAATACTAAAAATATTCTAGCACGATGCTGAAGTGAGAATGTTAACATTGCATCCAAGCAGTAATTTCCATGTTTTGAGTTCTCCAACTTACATGATTTGGCTCTTTAATGGCTTTATTTAAAAAAAAACGCTTCATTTGGTTTGGATAAAACACACTAAGCGTTTTGTAATGCATTACTTGTACGATTGCATACTTTTAGGATGATTTAGCAACTTGACATCAAAATAGACAGAATAAGCACTGCGTTACTTCCAAATTTGTTTCTGGATTGGTGATATCCTAATGAGTTGGTCATCACTGGATGCATAATTCGCAATCTGGGGCACTAATTATTAAAACACTCTTGCGATATGCATCATTTGTCAGCTTTTTAAGGATATTTTGTCTTCAGCGAAGGCTAGTGCGAAGTCAATTTCCTGGTAGAAAGAAAACATTTGAAGAAAAAAATCGAACAAAATATATTTCACCAACTTTTCATGCATGAATCACGCAATCTATTCCAACACAGCCGCCACAAGAAGCAAAACCGAGCGTGAAAAACCGCGAAACAAACACCACTGGCATCATCACATCCAGGCGAACACCAAACACCAGCGGAGCGGACCACAGCCACCCCAGCATCGCCATCCCCATACGCACCAGCGCGACCAAATTGAACGAAAACCAAACGACGCACGGAGGTGGTGCAAATGAGCGAACAAAGCTCCGGATCCGCCGGAAGGCTTCCGAAGTGGGTTGCGGGAGATTTTTTTTCCTTGTATTTTGCCGTTTGGATTCCATTGCGTTTCCATTGCCCTTTTCTTGCTCTGGAGCGCTGCGATTAGTGCGCTCCCGAGCAGCGCTTCCTTCCGAGCAGCAACAGGAGCCGCACCGGATCATGGCCTCGGGCGGCGCGCGCGGGATCGTTGGGCGGGCGTGCGCCAATAAACCGAGAAGGTGTCGCGCGGTAGGCGCACACCGAATCGACACGAGACGCAGAGAGAGAGAGAGAGAGAGAGAGAGAGAGAAACACGAATTGACGCGAACGCAAACGGTTCACAAATAAACTAGCACTCCATGCCAGTGGATTAGTGTGGGATATTTTCCATTTTTGTTTCTGCTGCTGTTTTGTTTCGCCACCCTGTCCACCCGGGCGCCGTCCTTTCCCTCCCTTCTCGCCGACGCCGATTCGCGTATTCTTTGGTGTGCAAATTACCATTCATTAGCAATCAAACGGAAGCAAAACCGCGGGGCGCATTTTTGCTGGTGCCGCCGCCGTCGTCGCCGCTGGTTCCGGCGCAGGTTGAGTGATTTTCCTTTTTTCTGTTTTTCTCCCCCTCGCGACTCTTCTCCACACGCTCATTCGCGCGCTGTTGCTTTGTTTCATCGCAAATGGCAACGCAACGGCCCCGGTGCTGAAGGGGCCGTGGAAACTCATTTTTTCGACTGGTTGATTTTCGGCAATGGATTCCGCGAACGGCAGCCTCCGTGGACGGCGCTACCGGTGGCTTTAATTTGGAGAAGTTTTGGTGTGTTTCTGTGTGTGTTTGCGCGTGCGTTTGTGTTCAGTATAGGCTGAGAGCTCCTGCTGACTTCCTGCGTTTGGGATTGGTATCGCAACGAAACAGCGAGCGCTCCGCGACCCTGCCAGTGTTGATTGAAAATTAAACGTACCACCACAGCCGGGAACGCCGGGTTAGGATGTGTGTGTGCCGGGCGCGAGAGGATCAGCGGGTGGCGATGGCGAATTACGAAATAATTGGGAATTATTCCGGTGCGAATTGTTGGCGGGAAATTGTTCCACCGTTTTGTCGCCCATTGTTCTGCGCCGTTCGCTTCCGTTCACCCTCTCGAGAGCGTGTTAAAGGCTTTCGGTGAGGGTTTTTTCCCCGTTCTCGTTTGTTTTGTTTATTAAAATAGGGTTTTGAAACAGAGAACTGGGAATCATTTAGAATCCAAAAGCAGTTTAATACATTTTAAAACGTTACGTTGTTTATGTGAAAGTATTTGCAATAATTTACAGTACGAGTTATATAACCTAGAGGCTTATTGCGTTACCCAACACCAAAATAGTCGTTAAAAATGCGTTAATAAAGATCTGCTTGAAGTTTGCATACTTTCAGACTACGTAATCATTGGTTGGTCCTTGTATTTTGTTTTGAATTGTTCTTTTGTTCGAAATCGCTATTACACAGTTAAAACGTGTATTTCCCACTGACAAATAAATTTTAATGCGGATTGCATACCTCCCAGGAACCTAAGCAATTTTACGCCTAAAGGTATGCAATCACACACAGGAATTTGATTAATTGGTCTTTTATGTTCGAGTTTCATTTTGATAAATAAATTGAACATTGTACCAATTGGATAATTCAAGTATGATGTTCAAGCGTATTGTATAGTCACTGTCAATAGCTCGTAAAATTGGTTAGCAAACCTTTAAAGTATTCCAAACTCGCGTGACACTTGAACATCGTCCGCTGATTATGTTGCTTATGTTTTATCCTGAAATAAAAAAGCAATACAAATACAAATAACACACAACTTCAAACATGAAAATGCATCACTTCATTATTGTGTGCTATCCGTTATCAGCAATTCAGAAAGAAGTTTAGCAATAAATAAACAACTTTCAACACAATTGTTCCCATTTGCAGTGAAACAGGAAACAAAATTGGTTGGTATCAGCATGAAAAAACGTTCCCCTACACTGTTTAACGCTGATAAGTCAATTGGGAATCGCTGTTGTCGTGCCATTCACACGTTAGCAACAATCGCGTACGTTTCGCAATGCAACAACTTTAACTGCTTTCGTTTTTAACACCGCCCGGTCACGTAACAGGGGCTTAGGAATCAACGTACTGCTGGTTGGAGGTGTCGATGAAAATGGGCTGGGTTTGTTTGACGATTTTTGTTCCGTTTTTTTACTAGTAAAGTGATAGTTGAACTATTAAAAAAAATCCCTAACCCAACGCCAACGAATCAGTCACACGACCCCCTGTGAACGGTAAAATATTCAAATCCACCACCGAAAACGGACGAGAAATTAGTCACAAAGACGTGGCACGAGAAGCGCGGTGAAAGTTCGCGGTGGTCACCGCATTTGGTGACTGTGTTTATTTTGCGTATTTTTCTTTCACTCGCTCGGGAACTTTATATTTGAATTCCCCGGCCGGCGAAAGATACGCCCGGGGTGAAAAGTGAGTACCGCGGGGAGAACGGGGAAACCCGGGTAAGGAAACAACGGTCCAACCGAACGCTTAAAGGACGGCCACCGCTCCAAAATCCTTAATTTCCATTCTTCAGCCAGAAGTAATAATTATTCATATCGCAGCCGGATGGGCGGGAAGGTGCGAACAAAATCAAGGCCCTTCTCCGCTGCAAAAGCAAACTTGGACTCGGAGAATGTTAGACTCCCAGCTGGAGAAACGGGTGAGGAGAGGCAACGAAAAGAAAAACAACATTTACCATTTCGTTGCCGTCTTAGAGCCCCGTCCAGACCGGCCATCGCCATCATCGCTTTCATCGCAGGGCGCCGCCACTTAATCCGTGGACTCACCCGTGCGCTTCTCTCTCTCTCTTTCTCAACCCCCTTGTTGGCAGGATGTTTGCAGGAAGTCAAACAAATTTTAACCCACCTCCCACAGCGCAGCCAGCGAAGTCGTGGACGATGGCCGACAAATGGTTTCGGCTAATTTTGGGGTCGTTCTGTTGTGTTTTTTTGTTGTTTTGTTTTGTGTATCAGTTTTTTTGTTTGTTTGTTGTCGCCGCCGGACTTGTGCTGGTGATTCCGATGGCGCTTAATCCTTCGGACCACTTCGTCCTCTCGAAAGTTGCTCGAAACTCCCTGTCCGGCCCGGGACGTGCGCTGGGTTTGTTGGAATTTTTGATTATCATCGTCATCATCCACACCGCATCCGTTGCTCGCATTCCACATCCGCGCGCTCGCGAAGACACACAGCGACGGCCGAATGTCCCCATCAGGCGAACGTGTGGGAAGAAGCAGCAAACGACTTATTTCAACGATGCATAAATTAATAACTCAACCTCCAAGCTGTCCAAACGAAAGCCAGAGCAGCAACAGCGAATGACGACAGAAGAACAACACGCAAAAAAAAAACAAATATCCTTAACAAAAACTTCTCCAGCTCCTCGAGTGAAAGGAAAACAAACGCCTCCAATCGGAGGTTTCCATTCCGGGCTGGGTGTTTCTTGCCATTTTTTATTCCTTGCCAAACTATACTCGGGCAAAGCGAACAAAAACCATCCATAATCCATCGGCAGCGGCGAGAAGCATCGCTCCAAACAACCACAAGCACTCAGCTGACTGCACCGCCATGGCCTAAAGATGCTAAAGCTGCAGCGCAGCTGAAGCGACTGATCTCGGCGGAAACCGCTCGGTGAGGGGCGAAAAATCAAATAAAGAAGCGAATCGCGTGTAATGAATAGATTCTAATGATTGAGTTGATGGATGGACGACGTTGCGGCTTTTCAACGGGACGCTTTGAGGGTGTGTGTGTGTGTGTTACTGTTAAATTTGTTTTTTTTTGTTATGTTCGTGCTTCTTGATTTAAAGCAGAAAAAACATAACCCAAAAGCAAGAGCGAGATGGTATGATTTTCTTTTCACACTTTCGACGCGAGTCAAAATCCTCCCTAGAACCTCATCGTTCTATTTTTTGTGTATGTATTTCACATCCTCCCTGTGCGTCTCACGCTTCCCTGTTGGAGAGTGTTTGTTGCTTTTATTGAATTTAAGGTTCATAATGGTCCGCGCACTCGAGATCTCGCGAATCGGGCGAAAAAAAGAGAGAAAGAGGGAGAGAGCGAAAACAACATCCGCAAGCGACACCACAAGAGCCGCCTGGCGCGTGATATTTGCGTGTTGCTCCCTAATTCTATTTGCCCCGTCAGAATCGACCTCCTGGTTTTCGTTTTTTTTCTCTCCTTCTTCTCCTGTTGTTGTTGCTTCCAGCAGCATGCTGACATTTTTCCCCCTTTTCCGGTGCGGTAAACCCAGATTGGAAGCGGGCGAGCAAGTCATCCCGCTGCGGGCCATCCCGGCGCCACGCGCAATAAGCTGCAAATTAGTGATTATCCCACGGAGTTCCGCGCGCAAACGTCCCAGATGCCGATGGGGAGTGATGGAAATGGAAAGTTTCGAAGTCAGCCGCAGCGCAGCGTCCAGAAACAGTAACACTTTAGC
The DNA here is from genome assembly GCA_002091845.1 of Anopheles cracens. NCBI lineage: Eukaryota > Metazoa > Arthropoda > Insecta > Diptera > Culicidae > Anopheles > Anopheles cracens. Next base: position 115,589 of record KZ071443.1, on the reverse strand, counting down.
CGCGCGCGGTATTAATAACGCGGAAGGGCGCAGTGTCATACTGACCGGGCAGAGCGCCCGTTTGCTTGGATTGGTAATTAAAATACAGTTGAATGATGGATGATTCGTTACATCAACTTGTTTTTTTTTCGCCTTTTGTATCTAGGTTTTTTTTTCATTATCTTATCTTTATAATGATTGCGAGTCTTTTTTCCCCAGTTTCTTTTTTTACATCAATACTTTTCTTTGTTTTGGTGCATGAATTTTGAAAAGGATGTTTTGTTTCACTTGCATTTTTTCACTTTTTTCGCGCTACGATGATTTAATTAAAGAAAATTGAATAAAGAAGTCAAAGTTTTCCGAAGCGTCACGATCATTTGTTGGCCAGCATGAGAACACAATCCTTGGGTGTCATTCACACCCGGACCCTTCCGAAATAGGGGCTTCACAGATGAAAAATTACACCTAAAGCCCTCTCTGGCTCGGGATTTCGTCGGTTATCACCATCTTCTCTTATTATGCATAGCTCTTACTCATAATCTTTTCATTCGAAATAAAACCGTATGGTCTTTCCGGCGTACTTTAAAAGCCTATCATATCTCTTTTTATGAGTTTAATCCTGTTTCAATCTCCAGCCCATCAAACCAAACTCCACAGACAGACGAGGAAAAGAAACTCGCAGCTCAACCACAACCGATTGCACCTCCATCATCCGGGGCGCATATTGTGGCGCATTAAAACATTTTAACAGTCGCAAGCTCATTATGCATTCCAGACGCACCGGTGGGCGTCAAAATTTTAAACCACACAACAACCACCGAGATATGGCGAACAAATTGCTTGACGCTCCATAAAGAAAAACAGACAGACAGCCTGGAAGGTGGAACGGGAGCCATTGCGATTTGTATCTTTGCACCTCTCATCACCGCGCCATAATCTTAAAGAATCCAGTGTTATTCACCTACAGGGTTTTTGATTCCGGTACAACAGGCACTTCCGGTGCTCCTTCTTTTACGATCCATCTCTTCATCGGGTGAACTCACCTACAGGGTTTTTGATTCCGGTACAACAGGCACTTCCGGTGCTCCTTCTTTTACGATCCATCTCTTCATCGGGTGAACTCTTCCGAGCCGGAAGCCCATTCCGCTCATTTAACACACTCTCCTTTATTGCCTGCTTATGAGGTGAGGTGAGTTTTTTTTTATTCATTTTCCCTCCCACACTCACACTCACGAGCAACACTTGCACGCGGGTAAAGTGCACCGACCGTATGAGGGATTACAGATCAACGCTTCCCGGGGAGGCGATGATACCGAAACTCGTGAAAACACGTGGAAAACCGGATGGGAGTCGGAGTTTACCTTGCGGGTCACAAGTGGAGAGGAAAATTCAGTTAAGTAGCAGTCAAAACAAATCCACAATGTTGCCCTTCATTTTAATGCTTGGCTGGCTCGTTTGTTTGTCTCTTCGAAATAAAACCGTATGGTCTTTCCGGCGTACTTTAAAAGCCTATCATATCTCTTTTTATGAGTTTAATCCTGTTTCAATCACCAGCCCATCAAACCAAACTCCACAGACAGAGGAGAAAAAGAATCTCGCAGCTCAACCACAACCGATTGCTCCTCCATCATCCGGGGCGCATATTGTGGCGCATTAAAACATTTTAACAGTCGCAAGCTCATTATGCATTCCAGACGCACCGTCGATTCGCCACATGGAAACGCAACAAGCGGGCTTACGCGTACCGACCCGAGAAGAAGCAATCCTTAACGATGTCCTTTTGCCGTAGCGACGGTACCACGATACCGGGGCAAGTGGGAACCTTCTCAGAAAAGGCACCCGACGCCTTTTGAACCGGGAACGGCAGGCCGGCCCCCGCCAGCACACTCATAAACTGTCATAGTCAACAAGCACTTAATAAGGAATCATTTTGTTTCGCCCGGCTCGCCCGGCCCCGGGACCGAAACCCCAACGTGAATCTCCAAGAAAAGGTTCTCGTGGGAACCCCAAAACGAAAAAAGAAAAGAGGATGTGACAGGACACCCCGAACGAGCCGCCCAACGGGATGAAAAATGGGTTTTCATCTCACCGGCGGGTGGGTTTGGAAAGCCGTGGAAAATTGGAAAACGCGGCACAGGAGATGAGTTTCCCGGGCCGTGTATTATACTTTCAAATTTATTCTTCCCTTTCGCCCGAGACATTTTTCCCAACCCCTTTTCCCAATACATCACTCACGCGTTTCTCACCCAAGTCCACTTCCCTTCGCGGGCGGGGGAATGCTTTCGCTGTTCTTCGGGACCCGGGTGCGGTGCTTTCATTCCTTTATCCTTTTTATTTCACGACGAGGTAGAGAAACACACACACGCGAAACGCGTAATCTTTCACTCACCTGGAACGAGAACGAGAAAGAGATACTGGTTAGTGATCATCGTTGACATTCTGCTTTAATCTAGTGCCTGTAACGATCTTACCGGAGCGCGGAGGCTTACTCCGGAACACCGGTTAAAGCCTGTGTCGCGCCTCCGCAGCGCGAAGTAAAGCCTCTCCCAATAATTCACCGTGCCTTCAAGCTTTCTCGCGTCAACCTTCGAGCGTCGTCGCGAAAGGTGTAACACACGGATGGTGTATACATTTAGGCGCATTGCGAGCACAGCGTCGGAACGGTGGTAACGCACCACGCGAACGAACAAGGCGTCGTAAATAAGAATATTAAAGCGCAGAACGTGCACATTTTTATCGCGACACATATTTTGTGCCCCTCGCACGGTGTGCGGCGTTCCACGGCGCTGTTGCAGTAAGTGGAATATGGCATAAGGATCGCCTGCCCACCCTGGCTCGTTCGTTCGCTCTCTCTCTCTCTGGATTTTCCAACGTTTGGAACGGTGCGCATCCTTTACCCGCGTGTGTCCCACATTAGAATAAAATATGATTGTGGAACGAACGGAGCGCCCGGGCGTTCGAAATATCCTCCCGCGGGAAATGAATTGCCAACCGCGGCGGAGCGTTTGTCGCCGGCGCAAACCGGAACCACCGTCAGTCGAAAACATTTGTTTCCACCGCCGGCCGCACATGATGTTTTCGCGAGCACGGGGTGCCATTTCCGGCGGGCGACACCTGCACACCTGTTCCACACCGTTCCAAGCGAAACGAACGTACTCCGTCAGAGAAATGTCGCAATGGCGAACGGTGCGGCCGCACACACGTATGGCTTTTTTTTGCTTTGTTGTTTGCAATTTCTTCCCTTCTCTCGAATGTTTAAGTTTCCATTCGCTCCACTCGGGCAACCTTTCTAACAACAGAGCCAGGAGGACTTCGGGAATGGAAGTATTACCACTCCAGGACATTCCTCACCGCAGCGCACCACCTTCCACGATGCTCCACCCGTGTTTTTAATGATTTCCAACGTGTAAAGTATGTTATTTGGGTGCTCAAATTTATATCCCACTCCTGCCGCGTTCTCGCGCGCTTCCGGGAGGGGAAGGCGCGGTTCTTTCACGACCGCATTAGCGACAAACGCGCCTGAAAGTAGGCACACCGACGCCGGCTGGTCGTCCGTTCTGCCTTCCAAGTGGCACCGAACCGAACGGACATCCGGTTCCAGGTGGCGTGCCGAGCGCCAATGTAGCGCACGGTGCTACCGGAAGCGAGGGCTGGCTCGACTATCAGTGGCAGAGACACACCTGAAATATGACACACACCGCGCTGCTTGGGTGGTGGATTAGGCTTTCTTTAAAATTCCCCATTAACAATCCCCCCCCCCCCCCCCCCCCGATTGGAGACGGGAGCTTAATCGCGGGTAGGCGGTGTTTGTGGTGCGAAAGCCGCTTGCCGTATCGTGCCTAATCTACATGCACTGTAACTACTGCTTCACACTACGTCCCTTCGTTTTGTGGGGTCGTAAAACTAGCGATAGAAAGAGGAGAGAAATAACATGTAATCTGTCATTTTATAACGAGGCTTAAGCTCACCTACACGCTAGCGAAGACCAAGGGAAAACATAAAACTTATGTAAGTGTAAGAAAGTGTGATAAAATGTGGCAAGCTTAATTGATAACCAGCGGTCGAATGGGGATTACATTTCTTTATTCAAATTTTCAACGTAATTATTGCTGAAACTGCTGATAGGGTTTGTTCAGTTGTTTTTCAGCTTTTATTCAGCGATTTGCAATGCATAAGAAATCGATCCGAAGAAGAAGGGTTGTATTCTGAACAACTTTAGAAACATTTATTTATTTTCCAACAACGAAAATATTGGACATGAATAGCTCAGACCATGAATTGCATACTGTTAGGCGTTCATGATAATATGACTCCTCTAATATGTTATGCACATAGCATATTGTGCTGAATAACCACTGTTTTTGTTCTTAAAAGCTATTCTTATAGAGCGGAGAGATATTGTGTATCACATGGAAAACGATACCGGAATCAATTGTAATGGACGCCACCGGCAGCAATGGACACCCGAACAAAACAAACAAATAAAACAATCGCTTCAAAGAAGATGGCTCCACCTGGCACGGCCAGCATACACGTACATCTGACGCCAGGATGGTGCACCGTACCCGTGTGCCTTTTCATGTGTGATCATAATTTTTCCACTCCGTCACACACCGTCCGGAATCCCGGAGGGAGCGCAATTTTTCATGTTCTGCTTTCCACGGTTTGGTTCGGGGTCGTACCACGGGGCTTCCGATTTCCAGGACGCGCCCGAGCACACGAACTGATCGGACTGTTCGCGGCGATGCCGACAGATACTGATACTAGCTGCGAGCGTGGTTGCGGAGCGCGCTCAGCGGGCTGACCCTCGAAACCGCCTAAATGTATGCATGCACACCAGCAGCAGCGAAAAAAAACCCCGACGAGACGCCGTTCCAAAGCGTTTCCGTTTCACCTCCGGGCAGGTTGCTGACCAGCTGCCGGATGGGATGCTTCCGGAACTGGGGTCCAGTGGGAAGGAATCGTTTTTCTGTGTTTTTTTTATTGCCCGACAGGAGAACACCTCCGCGCCTAAATGTACCTTTTACCGCGCATGATACCGAGAGACGGAGGGCTGCGGTGTTCCTGTACCATGTATAATGTGCTTTTTGTTTTGCTGTTTTTGTTTTCACGCCCCGGCAACAAACGTTTCCAGTTCTCGGGCGTCATCGTTTCGATTCGCTCCGTTCCTGCCGTCCGCGTGAACACGCGAGCGAGGCGGCGAGTTAACTTGTTGGAAGTTTTCGACCGAAAACGGCAGCGGGAAAACCCACCCACCGCCGTATTGCTCTATTACGGTGTGTTTGTTTTTCTCGATTGGAGGCGGGAGCTAAATCGCGGGCAGGCGGTGTTTGTGGTGCGAAAGCCGCCTGCCGTATCGTGCCTAATCTACCTGCACTGTAACTACTGCTTCACACTACGTCCCTTCGTTTTGTGGGGTCGTAAAACTAGCGATAGAAAGAGGAGAGAAATAACATGTAATCTGTCATTTTATAACGAGGCTTAAGCTCACCTACACGCTAGCGAAGACCAAGGGAAAACATAAAACTTATGTAAGTGTAAGAAAGTGTGATAAAATGTGGTAAGCTTAATTGATAGAAAGCGGTCGAGTGGGGATTACATTTCTTTATTCAAATTTTCAACGTAATTATTGCTGGAACTGCTGATAGGGTTTGTTCAGTTGTTTTTCAGCTTTTATTCAGCGATTTG